>CM055961.1:18860000-19157500 GCA_029531755.1 Holothuria leucospilota
CTTCTTTGTATTACTTTCGTTTGACTTATGATTTTGTTATTTAAATGTACTTACATGTTTTATTTTTTCATACTTTTTAAATTGTGAATTTTTTGAGGCCCTTATGTAAGATTAACACTTTTGTATTGCTAACTGAGTTTAAACTTGGAAATTGAATAAAGTAAGGTTTGAGAATTTCACAGAACTCTGTTAATGGTAGAAAGAGTCGTCCCTGTAATATTGACTTTCGTTTCAGCCATTTCGACTCTAGAGACTAAAAATGAGTACAGAAAGAGTAGTAATCGTAGTATCATCTTATCTCTCTTGAAAATTTTCGATCCTCCTCAAGATCCTCCTCAGTCATACTGACAGTCAGAGCTAGAATGCATTTATATGTACATATATACAACTGGGTAACAGTATATACAGTAGTAGCTTTCTGGCTACGCCTTACAATAGCTAATCAATATGAGCTTATTTAAATGCAGTCTTTGCAAAACGGTTTGAGTATGCAACCTGCTGAATGCAGTGATTTTGTAATGAACAACAAACTGGAATTTGGGCAGACGGAACGTAGTTGATCAAGATTCTTATTTTTGCAAAAGGGTGTAAACTTTCAAGTTTTGACTAAACTGTATCGGGTGTACTATAAAAATCGAAAGAGCACATGATCGTGTACATAGATAAGAATGCCATTTTAGATGTTTGTTTCTTTTTACTTTGCTTCTGACAGATAGCCGAAACTCCGGAAGTTGCGAATCCCCTAGCTACATCGAATATGGACAAAAATCAATATTAAATTGTAGTTTCATACGTCAGTACACTGTCGTTTCTTGGTTTATGGATTCATCGCAAGAACCTATCATTTACCGAAGACATGGTCATAACAGTGGTCCAGGATATGATTCTGGGAACTTACGTATCGCAGCAAACGGATCCTTGATAATTAAAAATGCTTCGTTTGAATTACATCGGGCAAGTGTGATCGTCGAATATTCAGATTCTACCCTACATGTACAAGAGGACATCGATATCATTGTATATGGTAAGAACAAAAGTTACTTAAACAGAAATCCGACTTACGATTAAAGAGTAAGATGGGTGAGTAGCTTGTCTCTACCATTATTTTTAAAATAAGAAGGAGTTGAATGCATAATTTTACACATTAGAACCTCATTAAACACAAGCATTCTCAAATGATAGATTCTAGTAGACTGGATAAACGCTCTGAAGAATCGACATGACATATCACTCATGCCTTACACATTAGATTGACAGTAAATATATCCTCACATTTTAAGCTGCAGTGAAGTTTTCACTACAAGAAGCAAAAATACTAGGTGTGAGGACACATGAAAATTCATTTCTTTAGATAACAATTGTATGTCTTCACACTGTAAGGGAGTATTCTCAAGACGTACACAACAGGAAGTAAAACCCAGGTGATTCTGAATGCAAGATGCAATGAAAGCTGTACTAGAATTTTACATATGCGTGGTTGGTAATCAGTGCCTGTCTGCGGCTGAAATAATCGCTTTACAATTTTGCCAGGAAGATCCGTTATCTGGACACGCACTTCTAATAACAAGTCTATATTTCATTTGTGTCTGAATATCTATACGGATTCCACCGAAATCGATATGTGCTAAGAGGCTTCTCATCAGGAAATGTTCCCTTGACTTGTACAAAAAGAAGTACTTTTAGATTGTCCATATGATAGCGTGCATGGTAAACTTTCATTGTAGTACGGTATGGAAAAAACGTAGAACGTACCGCAGCAGCCAAATTATGAATTGATTTTACATGCTGCAGACACAGATGGACATTGATTGTTCAACACGATAAATTGTAAATTATAAATGACTGGGGGCAAAATGTTGCTCGTTTCATCTTGGAAGTGAAGATCAGTTTTTGGATTTTGAAGACCATCTTGCACATGCACATGAACACTGCCATTGTATACAGGTTTAAGTCTGTCAACATTCGTTATAGGTTTATTTCTCTTAGACGCTTTGGCAAAACATGATTTAAGCCTTCTCAAAATGGAAGACTTCTTGCCAGTCCATACCTTGTAATGTCTGGAGAAGATAGTGCGATCAAGAATTTCGTGTATGACTAACGGTCCAAGCCATTTTGCAAAGATTTTACTGGAATATGCAGTAACTGGAATAAAGGGCTAGTTGGCTTACACAAGTAAATCAATTGTCCTACAGAAGAGATGGACTCTTTTCCATTTTGTTGGTTATGTTAGCATTTTGCCTATCCTGATTATAATTCTGAGGGGTCAGCATAGTCTAAGACTAGTGTTCAAATCATTTCTGCTAAGAGCAACGTACTAACTGTAGGAGTGGGAAAGTCCTTCCATTAGATTAAAGGTCAAATTTGTAAGATCAGACAGTTTGCGACCGTAGACTTACTCTGTGGTCAGCCACGTGAGGGGAGGAGAATGCGTTATACGCCTAGGTCGTAGTGGGGAAGTAGTAAACTTAATCGGTACCAAATTGATTCAGGTTGACCTTCAAGAAATTTGAAAGTGGCTGTATAGGCCTTTCAACTTGTGGGCTACGATGATTACACACTGACGACTCTCCTATGAATATTAAGTGCAGAACACAAAAATTAAACTAATTTCCCAGTGAGAAACTTGGCTGCATTGTTTATAATCATAGAGGGAGGACCAAAAGTTGTTACAATTTTTTTTTTTTATTATTTTTTTATTTATTTTTTTTTTTTGTTAGATCTCCTCAAAAATAGTTTCTGTATCGAGAGTTTGTAAAGGCACACAGATAAGAAATCTAGTTATTTCGTCACATACAACCATTAAATGTTTGAACCCTGCATTAGATGAAGGCATCGTCTTAAAATCCAAGCTTATCTTTTAAAATGGTATATATGAATCTGGTACTCTAGCATGAAATTGCCTAATTTTATCTTGCTTAGGTTTAAATTGCTGCCATTTAAGGCAAGCTTTGACATAATTACTCACAACGTGAAACATATGTCTCATAAAGATGTGTTGCCTTATAGTGAGGTATGTCCTCATTACATCTTGATGACAGCTGAGAAGATCATCGTGATATTTCGAAAGAATTTTCTCTACCATTGTGTTAGGTACAGCTAATTGTTATATCACTCTAGACTTATGCTTCTTATGCAAAGCTAATGTAAACAAAGGACCATCACCCATGATATATTGCTCGGCTCTGGTACGAATAATGCAAGCAGTACTGTATTATCGTCTTGAGGTAAAATATTATTGCAATAAAATCGAAGATTGGCTTGAAAAAGGGAGATGTCGCCTGTTGCATACTCAGTTCTTTCGCGTCGAATGGGAGGTCATAATTTCGAATGATGTAACTTGAAATTTTATGCATGACACACTGTATGTTTCTTTGGTTCGGTATATACGTCGTCCAAACATTCTTAACTTTTGATATTGGTGGTTTATTTGGTGTGATCGATTCACAGGGAGGTAGTGCCGTATTTACCGTCGGGGGCGACGGGGGTAGGACTTATTCGTGACACTCGTTATAAGCAGACGTCAGCATCAATAAGCGAGTTCGCTAATTCGTCTGTACATGCGCCCATCCTCCAAACCGTTCTGATAAACATAACACATCCGTATCTACAACAGGTGTTACAAAATTAAACTTGACAAACATCTTTTTTAAAATCTATGACAAGTATAATTAAGGTCCTTACGTGTCTATCTCAAAATTAAAGTAAATTTGACAAAATATAAGGAAGGTCCTTACGTGTGGTTTTGTGTCCTGGACTGCACAAAAACTGCCTCTTTTGGTAGCAAAACTTGTTGTATAATTTGCCATTAAGTACGATGCCGACCCGTATTTACGTGCAGTTAGGCCAGCTACGAGTAAATGCAGGCTCAGTGATATAGGTATTATGTACTGCTCGAAAACTGGGGATGCCCGAAAATAAGGGAAGGCAGTACACGATGTACTGAGCACGGTTTGCTTATCTCGAGTGTATCAGTCCCACAATTCTATGCTGCAATAAATTATCGAACTCGCTTATTGGTGTTTAGCCTGCAAAGAAATTTTGGCGAAAATTACCCTACCGGTAAATTGCCAGAAGTGGTATTTTCCAGGCCTTTCAGTTTGCATTTAGACCTCTTTCCTTCACAAGTTAAAAATTTTTATCCGCCCCTCCCCCCCTTACAAGGGGCAACTCAGACACATTTTATTCCGCAAAATTATTGTGTAGAAGAGAAACAGAACTTCGTATTAACCCAAAACCTCTGCTTTATTCGTCATTGTTATGTGCTAAACAGGAATTCAAAGATAATATATGCCCATCGGAATAGAAATTCATAAAGGGTGGTTTTGGTAAGTCCGATTTATAAGCTAGCGGGTGTACCTGCGGGTTCTACAGTAATCGTTACGTCAATAATCAAATAAGAAGGCGCGCTTGGGCAATCTGAAGGTAGCCGAAGCATATGATATTTATATGGTTCAAGGAAATCCATACCGGAAATTTCACCTTTCGGTTGTTCGGTTGTTACAACAAACAGTTTTAAAAGCAACGTGTAACCTTTACGATTGAATATGAACAGAATCATTCAGTCGCAAGTTAGGGTATGCAGTCAGATTGGGAGAGAATGGTATTTAGGGGAGTTTTGCAGGAAGTAGGTACCTAATGCTTCGACAGTACTCGGCCAATGGTTCTCAACTTTTTCTTTTTTGATTTCCTTCCTGGGTTTTTCCCATTCTTTTCCCAAATACTTTTACGAAAGTTTACTGTATATTTCTTTCAATCATTTTCTTTCCCAGCTGAAATGAGGGCGAAAATTCAATTTACTTTATGTTCATGCTATCTGTTGGGTGTGAATCCAAGATTTTGAAAAGTCGTTGGGCTTAGTGGCTCACTTTATGAGAGGGAAGATTACCTGAAGAACTAGAGCTGGGGGTCTTCCCAGGAAAATGTTGATTTTAACACTGTTAGATGCGGATTCCTAAGATTTGGCAATTACTATAATTACACAAAAACATTTTATGTTATCGTATATCACTATGCAATGTGACCACCCTTCAATTTTGGTAGACCCGGCATTTAAGGGGACAGGAGTGCGGCCCCAAGAGAGACTTTTGTCGCTATAAAATAATTAGAACAAAAGTTACTATTGCTTCACATGTCTTAACATATCTCGCCTTTTGAAAGAAATTGTCGCCCCAAGAAAGCTTCTTTCTCTAACTTAAATAACAAATTGTTAAAAATGGCAAAGATAAAAGACGTGTGGCCCTACCCTAAAACAACTGTTGAAAACAAAGACTATTAAATGCGACTTTCTTGTTTATGGAAATTATGGTAAGTATTTAAAAAGCATTTCATGGCACTCTTAATAACTTTCCAGTGTCAAGTGACTAGCCTTTAGCGGTTAGAACATGAGTATGTCAAAATGAACAAGACAAAGCAGACGAGGCTATTCATCGATCTGAATCCAGTACTCCTGAATCACACTCATCCCTGATAACTCTTTCTCAATTCACTTCGAAGTTTTGGGGACCCGACTGAGAACCACTGATAGAAGCAAATCGTTACCATAGATTAGCGTGTAAATTTTGGGCTAAAAGTAGCTCCTACCTCGAAGGAAATGAACCTTCCTACAGCAAAAAGTGCAGATAAACCCCGCCTTTTGAGTATTTTGTTAATTAGGTCAAAACATCACGATTAAATCATGTTAATTAGAAAAATGTCACTAATATTATATAGCGAATATGTAAAACCGCGTTTAGGCCTGTAGGACACTCATGTTATCATGCACAACTTTTAATACTCTAGTGTAGCCTACGACAAGTTTACCATGCATCATTGACTTTATGATAAGGTTCAGTAACAGCTTCTTTGGTACATCTTATCAGTAATTTCAAATTCATGAAATTTCCCACCATATATTATTATAGACTAGAGAACTAATACTCGTGCTGCAGAGTCTACATTTTGGTTTAGGCAGAAATCAGGTCAGGATTTCTGCTTGAATCCAGTCAAAAACAGATGGGAAAGCTTAGCCGAAAAGAATGATCGTTTATGAAAATTTCTGCCCCACCCCCTTTGAAAGCCACAATGTCGGGGCTAAACCTATAGGTTGCCTCGATTATTGGGTAAATCCGGCACTGTAGGGAACTTCAGGTGGCTTTCTTCAGGCAATGCCAAGTCCACTAGACGTGGCTCTCGTTGAGCCCGCGGTGTAAAACTTTTTCATCTTTGGGAATCATGGGACGTTGTTGATGAGCAGGGAGTGGTGCCATACGTGGTGGCCGCATAGGAAGGAGATTACCCATGGGGGACTGGATTACCACGTGGAGTCGGTGGTAGCGGCGGTGGAGTGCTTCCCTTTGATGTAGCATCACTTCCTTGGGCAGGAGTACGCACATTCCGTCTCCTGCCCGCATTGGGTAGGTGGGCTGGTTGTTGGGTGCTTGTTTTCATTAGCTTTCATTTACTGTTATTTATTTCTTTTGCTTTTCTAGTTTCTTCTAGTTACCTTTCAGTTTCATACACATCTTTACGATACGGTATTTGTAAAATGTATCCATAGTATATTTGTGTTGTGTCGGCAATTCGGTGGTCGGCCTATTTCATCTAAGAAAAGGGATTTTCAGTTGTTGCATAATGTTAAACGTTATGTGAAATTGTTTTCAGTGTTTGGTATCAACGGTAATTGGTAAAAGCGCTACCTTTCGCCAGTGGCCTCGGCACGGGGGCATAGGGGCGCGTGACCCCAATCGATCTAAGAAAAAAATTTCTGAAAATTTCAAAATGATCCCAAAAGACGTTTGAGCTTCAGATTTCCGAAGGGGTAGGGTGAGGTGTGTTTTTAACCGAGTGATGGATCTATTGTATTCATTTTTTATCACAAATGGTTCTCAAACAAACAGAATTGTCGCAAATCCTTGGCAAATTATCAAAATTTTCGCGCTCCTGTCGCTTTAAACCTTACCTCAAGTTGTTTTATTGTTATCAATATCTTCCGGTAGCAACTCCCGGAGAAGCACAGCAGCAAAAGTTGAAAGCTATTTACGAATAGGTTTGTTGGGGAATTGAAAGTGTCTCAATAAAGAACCTGAATGCAGGTTTTGTCACGGAAATCTTATATTTATTGAAAAATTTCAGCGCGCTTCGCGCACATTCTTTACGCTTTGCAATCCGTCTCATGGCCATTTTTAAGGTAATAAGACATGAAACTTTTCTGATCACAACACTTTCAGGAAACAGAGGTACATTTCTATCCTCTGTAGGGGCCGTGCATCGATATGGGATCTTTCAATCTAATTTATACAATGATTCGGAAGGTTGATAGTACGAATCTGCCGTTATACATTTTTCACAAATTTTTACGGAGCGCTTCGCGTGCAGTCATTATCGGTATAGATTGTGATTGTTAATCCCCATTACGACGAAAAAGCAGTTCTGAAGCGCGCTCTTTAGTCCTCCACCCCGTTTGCTAGACCTATCAGGGATGTCTTATACCACCTCCCCGCACCTATACTCTCCCTCCCTTCTTCCCATTCCCCATTAATGGACGCTGTCCGTCTGGAATTTCGTTCAAACGTAGTAAAAATGCGATAGTTGTAAAGTGCCCGGCGTCATACTCTGTAGTATTATTTGCATTTCGGGTAATAAGCATCATTTTACATAATTAATCCAGAGCTTCCAGAAGGCCATGTACCAGTGTCTCCGAGCCTTAGATAACCCTAATTTTATAATGCACAACGAAGCAATTGAAAATTTTCGTAATAGTCCAAGAATGTTTATGTGGACTCCACGCACGCATTTTTGCCTAAAAACTTGCCTCGAATAGAAGGCAGTAATGTAGCCAAAAGGGGGCTTCAGGAGGTTTGTTGACAGCAAACCCTTCTCTTAGACAACATCCTCTTTCACTTAACCAAAAATTAGAATTCACTGAAATATGAACATTTTCCAGCCACATATGATCAGTTCCAAAAGTATCCCAAACGTAGCACCATTTTGCATCTAAGAAATCTAAAATTAACAAAAATTTCTCAAAAAGGAGGGGGACCCTCCCCAGGACGGCACCCTTATGCAGTGACAAAAGAAGGAGTCTTCACTGCTGTATACAATCGCAAGGACGCATCTAATAGGTGTAATATACGCAGTACTTTAGAGGGGGTAACTGAGGTGGCATTACGACGTCATCTGTGGCCCCTTCAATCACCAAACCCTGGCGTTGCCACTGCCTTTCGCCACGTTTTCTGTCTTTTAAACATTGTGATTTCGCTTTGGGCATGAAGAATTCGCTATCAACATTTTGTATGCAATTGCAAAACTTAGGCTTTTTAGGTAACAAAAACAAGACACTGTAAGTAACCAACAGAGATTTTGACTAAGCTTTAGTACTCTTAAATCTGACAAACTGCCGTCGATTTTAAAGAAAAGGTAACCTATACCTTTAATGAAGTTGTCAATCAGGGGAACGTAAATCTTTTCATGTAAGTTATTAAATGATCTTACTTTCCATTATCTCATAGTTATACCGGATCCACGATATCCCAAAATATGTGGATGTGAAGAAAACCATTGTCATTCAATTTCCGATGGCAACCTGCACATTACGTGTTACGTTCAAGGATCCAATCCTCCTGCCAACCTGTCATGGTACTGGGGAGAAGCCGATTTTAAGGGAGAAATAAAAGTTACAGATGTTACAGTAGTTAGTGAAGGAAATACGTATTCTTCAGTTTCTCAAGTGATCGTGACTTTACCACAAGATGCAATGATAGGAAGCGTTTTCTGCGAATCGTCCAGTTCCGTCCCAAACATTCCAAACAGACGAACAATGGTATTAATGACACGCGACGCAGATGAATTTCTCTTGGGAAACACATGGACACTTTATGCTAAATATGGAGGTGAACTAACAATACCATGCAGTGAAAAAGCATCTAATTCGACAGTTTGGATGCGAAGAATGGTAACAGGCAAAAGTATACCACTTGGCTACTTGTCATATGGCATGTCAAGCTATATTATGGGTAGAATGAAAATAAACTACGACGGATCCCTAACTTTGAAAAACGTAATTGAATTTGATGAAGGATTATACCAATGTATCCATAGCAATTCCGATGCAGATAATTTACAGGCTATTGAAATAAGCACCTTCAGTGAGTATATTTTGTTATTCATTTACTTTTACGCTCAATGCGATACAAGGGGAGTAAGGGTAGCAACCATGGCCAGTTTTCTAAGTGGAGGTTTTCTGGGCTGAATTATATCTGACTTCATTTTCGAGAGCTATGGACACGTGGTAGGCTAGCGGAGGACCTCAACGACTGGTGCATAATGTACAAGGAAATTTGTTGCCAACAAAAAAGAACAAAAAAGGCATTTTTAGGTCTTCTTAGAATCTCTATGTACCCTTTACTTTGAGATCTCGGGGTTTTGCAAATTAACACCGAAAATTAGTTAAATGAAAAAAATATTTAGAAAACATATTTTATACTTGAACACAATTTTGGTTTTCAAACTTTCCTCTTTTCTCCTGGGGCACTTAATGAATTGTTTTGAGAGCTAATTCTGTGGCAGATGTTTGTGGCAATTAACTGAACAAAGGTAGGCAAAACTAGAAAAGTAACAACTGAACATTTCTAGGGAGTCAAATTAGCAACGACATTATGGACACTTTGAACTATATGGATAGTGCAGCGAATGCTGTTTTGTGTCTTATGTGACATGTGATGTAACAAATGTGCGAGAAAACCTTATCAGTTCATGGCACAAGTTTTGATGAGTTCCATACGACACCGTATTTTGAAAATCTTAAGCTAGCAGGACTGCCCTTACTTTTTTCCCCAAGCTAGGTGAACGGAGCCACACTTCTAACCTTTGGAATTTTGTTTTGTTTTACCCTTGGCCCAGGGAGTTGTCATTTGGCCGTTGGGACTTTTAAGAGAAAAGTTTTAAAACACCGATAGCTCTGACATAAACAACAAGCTAAATTTCACTCTTTGTTGCCGATGAAATGTTCAACGCAAGTGGAACTGTATTTGCTACCAAACGCTACGGCTTTGTATACACAGGGCAAGTACTGTTTACACGTTTAACGGCAGCAATCCTTTTTTCTCTCATGATTGGCATTGACTGGAAATCTATGAAATATTTACACTTCGAATTTGTGCAGCCCAGATTCGGCCACATAATCCAGGACCATTTTCATTTTACTAGTAAACATTTGGAAAAAATATGGTACATTGTACAGATTCCATTTTTAGTAATAAATTACGGGCTTGTATCTTTTGTTTACGAGATAACCCTTTGACACTAACATGGCGTTACAAACACTCGTACTCGCACTCGCTGCGGCGCCCGTCCGAGGTTTTAAAAAAGCCGAGATTCCTCTTAGTTGATTGCAGGCACCAACGAGTTCTATTGAAGCAAAGTTTCAACAGGGAGGGATCCTTAGTAATGGAAATTTTTGCCATCGTATACTCACAACCAAGGCCAATTTTTTAAGGAAAGAAATATTGATATGACATCATGCATTGTTATGATTTGTGACCACTTTGTAATTTGGCAAATAGAAAGTGGCAAAAATGCCTTGTCCTGAGAATCCTCCCCAGCCCGAGAAAAAGTTGAAAACAAGAGGGCAATCCACGGATTTGCTTATCTCATCGCTAGCACACGCACTGAGCCATACCAAGTAACTGAGGTACGCACGTCAATGTGTAATCATACAGCAATATCCTGCTCTCGTAAGAGTGGAATATACGGAGAAACTGAAGCCGATGTGAGAGTCACGTGATGTAGGTTACTTTG
Organism: Holothuria leucospilota; assembly: GCA_029531755.1. Lineage (NCBI taxonomy): Eukaryota > Metazoa > Echinodermata > Holothuroidea > Aspidochirotida > Holothuriidae > Holothuria > Holothuria leucospilota. The sequence goes on from CM055961.1 coordinate 18,870,774, forward strand.
GAAATAAAGTAACGCTGAGGCATTGTGTGCCAGCATAGATTTCAAACTTTAAATAGCGTGTCGACTTTTCATGGAGCAAAAACATGTGGGTGGAAGTGCTAATCAGTGCTAAGTCGTTTTGAAAATAAATACACAGAACATTGTAAACCTAAGAAATGTCACTTCTCAGTAAAACCCCTTTACAAGTAGAACTTTATCACTTCCTCGTAGCATTACTCATAAGTGCACTTAAAGATAAACGCAAAATGGCTCGTCTGGAGTTCAAAGACTATTCATAGGTCAGTTTCTATGGTATCTTCAAAATGGGCTTCGCACTTTTATATTCGGCGTTAAATTTCTCACGCTCTCACAAACTGAAAGTAACTACTCAGTGCTACTAGAGCGTTCGTTTTCTGATAATGCCAAAGTGCGCATCAAGTATTACATTCTGGGTGTACCTGGAACTTTATCCTGTGCGTATGCATTACACACACAAGTTGTTCTAACAATGGCGTTTTCTGTAATGCGTTCCTATGCACATTACCGAATAGAAAGGCGCGTATGTCAAATCCACAGTTCCGCACTGATATTTGTGTCTCCATGAGGAGTAAATTTCCGTAACAGTGTACGTACAGGAGTTTGGTATCTATGATTATAATGTCTTTAGTGTGGGTATGGTAACGCGCGCGCCCTACACCCGCAGAGTGCCTTTAAGCCTGTTCGGTCTCTATTGCGTTAATTGGCGATGTTACCAGTTAGCGCACGTGCACATCATTACATATTTGCACTGAGTCTAGTACATGCAATTGCCTTAGCAAATTAATGAAGTGGCTAAATCACAGTATGTGGCGCAAATGACACCAATGCTTGACAAAAACGAAACTACATATCTTCACCTTTATGTTACAATACAAGTCAATCCAACATGAAGAATACGAATCTAAAACTCCATTCGCATACAAACTTATGGATAGCACTTATTGTAAATTAGGGTGTCTGCTAAATGGAAAGATAATACAGAAAGCACCGATCATGGACATATGTGTAGCAAAGATAAATTAAGTATAGATTCCCAACTTAAAATGGTGTGTTGACTCCTCATGGAGGCCAAAATGTCCGGGCGGAAATGCTGATGACAGTTCAGTCATTTGGAAAACAAACAGGCAAATGAATGTCTTACAAAAGTTGCCTATCAATTACCGGCGTTCATATGAATGCTGAAGTTTATCTCTTTCTAGTGGCATTACACACAGTGCACCTAAATATGAATGCGCAATGACTGGTTTAAAATTTATAGACTTATCGATAGAGGGATTTCATGTGAAGTCACGCGCAATGGATTCCCAGGCACTGAAGGGCAAAACACACACGCAGTAAGCGTATTTTACAGCACACGCGCACGGCATAACCATAGATACTACTGTGACACAATGGACGCGTGCCCGTCAAAACAAAAAAGACGTGCAATCTTGCCCTTCAAAATTGCGTCTAGTTGGTTAAAGTCACGTGACTGAGATCCCTCTATAGGCAGGTAATTTCTATGGCATCTTCAAGTTACGGACTTTTATATGCGCGTTTAATTTCTCACACGCTCAAAACGGGAAAGCAACTAGCAGGTTCGCTCTCCATGTTTTTCAAAAAGAAAAACGTATACTGCGCGTATACCAAACGAGTTGAAAAAATGCATGCACTTTAACCTCTTTAAACGATGGAATGTTCTGTGACGGGGTCTAAGTATCGTACGCAGATGGCCAATTAGAACGGCGCGCATATCAAATTTACACTTCCGCCCTGATATTTGCGTCTCCGTGAAGAGTCATTTTTCGTAACAGATTGGGTATAGTAGTTTGGTATCTATGCTGAGACCTATAATATCTTTGATGAGTAGAACCTACATATATGAATCAGTGTGACAATGTTCGAGGCTTCTCCGCGCGTGTTAATATCCCAACATGCGCCCTTTTGTTGTGCAAAATGAACCCTTTCAGTGCGCTATAGAGGGGTGTAACAACGTCACGTGATCGCGCGTAGGCTCTCTGGTTTTGAAGAGAAAGATCGCGCGTCTCTTTGGATTTGAAGGGCACGCGTTCATTCTGTCGAGTATTATCGATGGTTATGCGTTGTGCGTGTGCTGTAAGTTCTTTACTGCGCGTGTTTCTTGCCCTGCAGTGCCTGAGAATCCCACGCTTGTGACGTCACTTGAAATTCCCGTTTACAAAAAATTTGTGCACATATTATGACGTGCATGCTAGCGCGCGTTAGCATGCACATCATTGGAATGGACTGGCATTACCGTGCAGGCACGCCTTTACTTTGTACTACACATTTACGTTGCTGTCATAACACGCGCCGAGGCCCTGGTTACAGTACGGTCACCCGCCTTACACTAAAAATACTGGACCACTCGTAAAGGCCGGGTTGGTATTTTGCACGCTTACTGAGGGGAAGCAATTCCTGCATTTGTGTCTTTTAACGAGCGCTAGGGTGCGTGTCAAGCATATTTAAGATTGATACACAGAGAAATGTATTCTGTATGTATACCAAGGGCAGGCCCACAAAGCTATTCTTTACCTCTGGCCTTTGACCTCTAATTTCGGGCTGGGTGAGAAATATTTTCCCACCCTTGGGTACGTTCCCACCAACTTTGAAGAGAATCGTTCCAGCCGTTTGGTAGTAATTTTCAAAATAAGAAGATGTAAATTTGACCTGTCACGTGACCTTAGACCTTGGTTGCAATAACAACCATATATTTTGTAGTAGTAGATACGTTTATTATGTGTGTGAAGTTCCAGGTAAGTGGGATGTTTTCTTTTGAAATTATACTAAAAATACTAAAAATTGTGTTTTTTCAAAATTTGGCCTTTGACCTTTAACCTTCACTTCCGAGGGTTTGGGAGACAAAAGTTTTTACACTGGGGTACCTTTGCACCAAGTTTGAAGAGAGTCGGTCCAGCCGTTAAGTAGGAGTAACAAAAGAAGAAAGTGTACATTTGGCCTTTTGTCACGTGACCTTTGACCTTGGTTGCCATGGTAATCATATATTTGTATAGTACTAGACACATCTATTATATGTGTCTAGTTTCATTTGAGTGGGATGTTTCTTTTTGAAATAATACCAAACATGTGATTTTTCAGTTTCACAAAATTTGACCTTTGACCTTTACTTCAGAGGGTCTGCGAGACACAAGATTCCACCCTGGGGTGTCTTCCCCACCAAGTTTGAAAAGAGTCAGTCTGGCACGCAAGGAGGAGATTTTGACACACTTTTATGGCTTAAAAATATGTAAAAATAAGTATTTTCCTTTCCATCACCTAACCTTTGAGTTGGTTGCCATGGCAACCACATATTTTGGTAGTACTAGATATGTTTATTATATGTGTAAAAATTTCATGTCGATGGGATGTTTTCTCTTGGAGTTATTGTAAAAAAGTGATTTCTACATAATTTGACCTTTTACCTTAACTTCCGGTAATGCAGTATGTACTATGCTTTTACCTAGGGTACCTTCTTATAAAGTTTGAAGAAAATCGGCTGAGTCGTTTAGGAGATTTTAGCACAACAAAAATTCACACACACACTAACTCACACAATCACCAACACACTCACAACACACACACACACACGGACACGTTTTGACCCCTCCCACAGAAATGAAGTTCCGGTTACCTTGGGGCACCCCACCTTGGGTAAGACCCTGAGACTAGTAACATAGAGGGCACCAACCGTTACCATGGCAACGGTGCCAATTTCAGCTGGCATTGCCAAATATAGCTCAACAGGGGAAGTGATTACAATATCTCATCCTCCCCACGGAGCGATGAGATGATTAAGTAATAATGGATACAAAATGGTGGCATCTGTCAGTCAGACGAGTACGAAGAGATGTTTAATGGAGTCAGGAAGGAGGGGTTTGCTAGAAAGGGTTCACCTGAAGCTGGAAACCCCTGGTTATACACATGCTACGGAAGTCTGTTTGCATGCCATAGAAAATGTTAACAAAATGTCACCCAAATCTGTACATTAAAGGGTATTAAAGACGAGGTGAAGAATACCCATCACACTTTTTGTGCTAGGATAGGTAAGCTACAGCAGCCTTTCGGTAAAGCTGGGTCAACAAGCCAATAAAGTGTGTGCTGCCCAAGTGATATGAAGGCTTGCTGGGGAGGGGGTTCACCCTAGCCCTAAAAATCTCTTGGATATGTACATTTCAATGTTATCTGGGAGGCATGTTCAAAATCACAAGCAACTCCGAATTTAAGACAATGTGCACGAGGACCACAAAATAGACTTTTGTTGCAAGGGCACTATAGACTCTGGGTAAAGCTGGGTGCTTAATATGCGAATGAAGAAGGGTGGACAGGCCCTTATCCAGACGACGTATTGTAATGTATATGTAAGTATTTGTGTGTTTGTGACACTTGAATTGTAAACAGGATATCTCAAGAAGGCAATGATGGATACTTTTCATAATTGGATATAGTTTCACATCTTAAAAGAAAGCTCCTTGTTTTTTGGGTGGAATCAAAGGTCACATGAGGTCACCAGAAGTCTTAAACCAAAACCCCTTTAAACTCTAAATCTCTAAGTAGGAAGCATGGATACTTTCTTACTTGGCGTGTTAATGCGCTATAATGAGAAAATGAACCCTACTGTTTTGGAAGATGTCAAAGTTTTTCTGAGGTCACCAGAGTTGAAACTATGAAAATCTCATAAACTGAATAGATAGTGGGCGGTACATCCAGAATGAAAACTGAAAACTGAACATTTAAACTAAAACTTGCTTGTAAACACGATATCTCAAGAAAACATTGGTGGACCCTTTTCATCATTAGTATATTAATTACCCATATTAGGAGGAAGGAAACCTACTATTTTCAGGGAAGGTTAGAGGTTATTTCAGGTTACCAGAGGTCATTAATCGAGAACCTTGAAAATAGATGATAATTCAAGACAGGGATGGTGGATACCTTCCATACTTGGTATATAGATTTATAACTTTAGCACACAGGGAGAACCCTGTAACCTGGGTTCTTGTATGGCTGCCCTCAGACCACATACTGCCCGCATTGCAATACAATCCGACTGGCCAAGTAATTGATATCTAAAACAAGATTTGAAGGTCGGAAAATTATATCTCCACCAATTATCATTTGTTTTTTCGAAATATATCAGAGTAGACAGAACCTTAGATAACCTTTGCCATTTAAAGTGATGTCAACCGTTACTAAAAATGTGTTGAAAGGCTTTTTTCGGCGCGTTTCGCTCGCATAGTTTGTTTGTCCCTTATCTCACTACTGTCTCATAACGGATAGCTTGGGTACAATTATTATTCTAAAGTTAGTGACAACGGGGATGTGGCAAAGGGTTTGGGGTGTTTCATCTCCGTGCACGCTTCTTGGTAAAATTGGCAATGGTTGGAACATTGAACCATTTTTGACTGCCTCACTTTATATTGTTACTATAGGCCTATTAGAACATAACCTGATAACTGGGACAAAAACATTAGATTTTCGGGTCAGTGAAATGAGAACTCCTACCGGCGAAATAATAATAAACGCGTGCCATGTGCGATTATATTTCTCTTCTCAGTCATGCGTGTCAAATCATTTTACCGACCCAGAATCTTACTAGAAGAGTCGGTTGATGGGGCACAGCTAACGTAGGCCTACAGTTTTTCAAACACCGTGAAGCAGTAGTGCTTCTGTTCATTACCTTCGTATGATGGCAAGGAATTTACGAATGGGCAAATTGGAAAATTAAGAAACTACGGAAGAATTGGGGTTGAGGTGGCCGGCATATCTTTTCGACTAATTGATTTTTTTTTTCACTTCTTCTATCAAAATCGTTCCAACATACTAAAAATGTTTGCCCCCTCCGGGCGTTTTTCTATTTAATTGTCCACCTGAAAAGTTACAATAAGTTGCATAACCAGACGGACAGAAAGGCCATGCACACTCCGATCAATCCGTGGCTTCAGCGACTTGCATCGCGGTCCGTTATGTTAGCAGATATTTCCGCATATACTGCATTTAGGAATAACAGAAAACGTCATTGCCCTGATTATGACTGTAAGGTTATTGCAACGAGGAAAAAAGTGCATAATTGCCCCCATTCCTAGCCGCAATAATACATCCGGTACATTTATGTTAGGGTCTTACTTCTGGAAACCCTGCTTCTTCCCATGCGAGTAACTACTACGTTTTTAAGAGGGTGTGGTAGGGGCACAAATTTAGTAGGAAAAGAAACATATTTATATCGACAACACGCCCGCTTTAAAAAGCACGACAGTGCGCTAGAGATGAGTTGTCTGACCACTTCTTGGATGCTGTTAACGTGGTATAGGCCGACAGGCTGTAGAAGTTGGAATTTTCTGGCTTCAAACCAACCCTTAATAGAATTTCATCTGTGAATTTCATCTGTGTTGTTGACCCACTGTGTAATCAAATCGATGGACAGTCTGTCCGACTGGTGTATGTCAGATCAGTAAGAGTTAAGGTAGAGGGGGAACCAGATCGACCAGGTTGGTTAGCCTTATGATGTTCAAGGGGATTTATGCTTTTTGATAGAGATATATAGACTTTAGAGTTTTGAGGGTTTTGCCTTCTTGTTCCACAGGGGGGTTGCACTGGACCGCCCCGAAGAGGTCCAGTGCAACCCCAGGCACCATGATAGAGTGGAACGCTTCGAGGTTGAGTGGCATTGTTTAGGTATTTCAAAAGGAGACCCCTTAGGACAAAATTACGGACCTGTGGCCTGTCTGTGGCCCGCAAGTGTTTTCTGATGACAAATGTCACCCACCAATGAAAATAATTAAAAACCCCTGTCGTATGGGTTTTGTTTAGGGTCAAAGGTCATCTGAAGTCACCAGAGGTGTTACTATGAAAAGCTCGTTAACAAAATAGGGAGTGGGCGGCACTTCGTAATTGGGTCATAAGGGCTGAATTTTTGTACAAATATTCCAAAGATTAAATTTATGAGAACAACATATATTTTTCACAAGCATTACAGTTCAAGTAATTGGTAATTCTATTTTTACGTACGTAATTATGAACAAGATGAATTATGTTGTAACTATATGATTATTAAAAATACCATACGTGTAACGAGTTTGTTGATGATGCAGTGAAAATTGCACTGTTTCTCACACAAACTCCACGGATTTGAATCCCATCCAAACAGGCCCCTTGTTTCATTTTTGTTATTTAATTTTCGTTGGAGTTAAAAGGTCATGTAAGGTCACAAAAGATCATAAAGAGGAAACAAACTAAAACATGATCACAAGAATGATGATTATGAAGGATAACCCTCAATCCAACAAATTATTTCCTTTTGGCAAGGAATTACTAAGCTTTTGGTCATACTATTTCTTCTTATCTTCATTTCTTTTGTACTCTTAATTTTCCCTTTTTCCTTTATTATTTTTTTTTTATTCCTTTATTATTTTTTTTTTTTTATTTTTTCCCTTTTTTGTGAGAGGGGTACCCTTAGTGTTTCCACTGGACACGCGCTTTTGAGAATTGAATGAGTTACCGATCGCTCTTCGCTGACCATGTTATAAGGTATCTCCATCACTTGAAACGCACAATGGCTAGTCAGGGTTCCTATGTACGTGTATGCATGTGTGTGATACGTGTAAGACAAGCCAAATGCCCAATAATTCGAAAAAAACTTAGTTTATCAATCGATAAACTAGGTTTATCGGTCGACAAACTTGGTTTATCGACCGATAAACTTGGTTTATCGACGATAAACTTGGTTTAGCGACCGATAAACCAAGTTTATCGAAATATTGGGCATTTGGCGTCGATAAACCTAGTTTATCAACCGATAAGCCAAGTTCATGATAAACCTCGTTTATCAAATCGATAAACCAGGTTTATCGATTCGATAAACCAAGTTTATCGATTTGATAAACCAAGTTTATTATCAGTAAAATGATAAACCAGGTTTATTGAATCGAAAAACCAGGTTTATCAAACGATAAACCAAGTTTATCAGTCGAAAAACCAAGTTTATCGACGCCGAATACTCAATAGTTCGAAAATCCAAGTTTATCGAATTGATAAACCAGGTTTATCACATCGATAAACTGGTTTATCCGCTTTTTAAGTGAGAAATTCGATAAACCTGGTTTATCAACCGATAAACTTGTTTTATCAAAAAAAACTTGGCTTATCGGTCGATAAACTTGGTTTATCGACCGATAAACCTGGTTTATCGATTGATAAACCAAGTTTTTCGAATTATTGGGCATTTGGCTTGCCATACACGTGTATGGTGTATGTGTGCTTGTGAAGCTTAGCCTGTGAATATGATTTTCATACTTAGTATACATATTTATCATATTGAGAGAAAGAACCCTATTGTTTTGACAGAGGTTAAATGTCATTTGAGGTCACCAAAGGTGAAAAGCCTAAAACATTGTTAACACAATATCTCAAGGTAAAAGCTTTCCATACTGCGAATGTTGATAAGTAAGGGTCAGCAAATGAACACTATCGTGTTTAGAGGGCAAAAGGCTATCTGAGGTTCCCGGAGGTGAAACTACAAAAATCGTAAAATTTGCTTGTAAACACGTTATCTCAAGGTAGAGGAGATGCATACTTGTCACCCTTGTTAAATAAATTTGTCATATTGAGAGAGAAACCTTTTGTTTTTAAGACACTTCAGACGTCATATGAGGTCACCGGGAGTAAAGCAAAAAAACCGAAAACCTTGTAAACATGATATTTCAAGATAAGAATGATAGACACTTAGAATTTGTAATATAGGAATATTTACATTAAGAAAAAACTTTATTGTTTTTGTTGATCAAAGCTCATATGAGGTCACCAAAGTTGGATGCTTTTCGTAGTAGGTATAAAAATATTTGTTATATTATGAGAAAGGATTGTATTGTTTGGCAGAGGTCGGAGGTAACTTGAGGTCACCAGAGGTAAAACACCAAAACAAATTGTAAACACGATATTTCAAGATATGATGGATAGTTTTCGTACTTGGTGTATAGATTTGTCATACTAAGAGAAAGTTTCCTCTTTGTTGGGTGGGGGTCCAGGGACATCTGAGGTCACCAGACGTGAAAGCACGAAAACAATGTAAACTGCTGGTAAACTCGATATCTCAAGAAAAGAATGTGAGCCGTACTACCAAATTGTTTCCCCTCGTGGCTGCAAAAAGGGAAGGCTGAATGTTTGCACCATTTCAGAGATAAATGATGGAGAACAAACATTTTTTTTTTCACAAGCACAAATTCACAAGTAATTCCAGTTTCATGTACCTAATGATGAACTTGTGTAAACAATGTTGTGAACAAATTATAATGTAAAAACAGCTTACAAGTAACGCAGTAGTGGAAAGTGCTGGGTTTCTTTTCGCACCGCTCGGATCTGAATCCCATGCTAGCACTTATTTTTTCAATTTTTTTTTTCATTCAGATTGTCTTTCATAACTTACCGTATCATACTTGGGATAAAGATTGTTTTGGAGGAGATCAAATTTCACTTGAGGTCACAAGAAGTCAAAAATTTCAAACTTCTGACACACCATATCTCAAGTTGGAAATATTGAATGCTTTTTGGTTCCTCACTGAAAGAGAAAGGAATCTATGCAATTGCGCTGGACGCGTGAGTGTATGTGTGTGTTTTTGTGGCACTGGCAAGTACGCTTCTCAAGATAAGAAAGATGGATAGTTTTCATGCTTGGTAGATAGATTTTTCATATTAAGGGAAAGACCCCAATTGTTTTTGGTGGAAATCAAAGATCATTTGAGGTCACCAGAGGTTAAAAATCGAAAACTTTGTAAACACCTTGTCTCAGGGTAGAAAGCACGAACTTACTTTTCATACTTAGAATGTGGATGTGCATGTGATCGGTAGATGAACCCTGTTGTTTTTGTTAGGGGACAAAGGTTATCTCAGGTCACCGAAGGTGAAACTCCGAAAACGGAGAAAATGCTTGTAAACACGTTTTCGCAAGATAACAAGGATAGTTACTTTTAACCGTTTTCATAAAGATTTGCCAAATTAGTTAAAAAACTCTATTGCTTTAAGTTTAGGTCAGATGTCATTTGAGGTCGCCAGAGGTCGAAAACCCTGTGAACACGATATTTCAAGATAGGAAAGATGGACAATTATAATACTTAACAAACAGATTTTCCATATTCAGTTAAACACCCGTATGTTTTCTGGTCGAGATTAAAGGTCATCTGATGTCACCAGAGGTGAAACTACGATAAACTTGTAAATCGCTTGAAATCACATAATTTCAACATAACATTGACAATGGTGGGTGATTTTTATATTCGGTATATTGATGTGATATTGCCGATAAGGTTCCTAATGTAAGTTTTGATGGAGGTCAGAGGTCATTTTAGGTCACCACACGTCAAAGACCGAGAATTGTAAGCACGATATTTCAAGATATGAGTAATGTATATTTTCAGAGTTGGCACATAAATTTGTCAAATTAGGGACAAGATACCCATTGATTTTGATGGAGGTCCAAAATCATCTAAGGCCACGAGACGAAAATATACAAAAACGTTGTAAACTGCTCGTAAACACCATATCTCAAGTACAGTTGGTGGGCCGTACCTCCTATTTGTGTTTCGTGGCCAAAGAAAAGAGAATAGTGGATAAAATTATAGACAACGGCATATATCTTTTCACAAGTATAACTCTGGTAAATTCATTACTATTCTGATTAAAAGTATCTAATGATTGAGTTGCTTGAAGGATGTTGTGACCATACTCTAATTAAAATCAGTTTTTATCAACATGTTTGATGATAATGTAGTGGAAAATTCTCGTTGTCCCATTCTAGCGGTCCGGGTTCAAATCCTATCCCAGCTCTAACTTTTTCACTTTTTGTTATTCAGTTTTTGTCTTTTGTTACTTAGAAATTTAGCTTAGGATTATTCAAAGCAAGGACCCCATTGTTTTTAATGGAGGTCAAAGGACATGTAGGTCACCAGAGTTTATACTGTGAAAACAACTTAAAACAATGTATCTTCAGAAGGTAAACTGTGCGGGATAAACATCAGTTTGGATAAGCATCTCCTTTCGGCAAGGAATCACTGAACCTTTGGGGTTTCTGTTTATGCTTGGAATGTCACTGCGTTTTACTTAGAAAAATACCCGGCCTGTTTTTGGTAGAGGTCAAAGACCATCCGAGGTCACTGACGGTGAAAACTACTCTGTTTTGGTGGATGTGGAGGCTCATTTGGAGTCACTCGAGGTCGTGTGGTGGAACCTCGAAAACACGATAGATCACAAAGAGTGATCTTGACGGATCTCATAGTTTACATGCGGATGCCCCCGTATTGCGTTCAATTATTCAGTTGTCTTAAAAGGCCGTCCGTGTCATTTGAGGTCAACACAGGTCAAACTTTGAAAAAAAATGGTTTGTAACGGTAAGGGATCCAATTAGCAGCAGATGGACTACCAATTTTTTTACAAGAACTCTATTGTTTTCTGTGGAGTTCAATACACATGTGAGGTCAGCAAAGGTCAAAGTGTACAAACATCGTAGAAAAGGATAACTTTGGGGGATAAATCTCAGTGCAAAACATTATTTCCTTTGGGTCAGGCATCTGTTCACTAAACCTTAGGGATTTCTGTTTTCTCTTTTTCAACCGGGATTGCTCTCCCATTGCAAAGCCTTCTGCTAAATACCAGCCTCAGAATTACCAGTAGACAAACGTAAGGAGAACGTTTATTAGTTTACAAGGCTTGTCCCTGATATGAACAGTATGTCACTTGATTATGACTTGCTGCATGGTAAGAACTCTTTGAAGTCTTTGCTCATTTCGTACTTCTTATTGTTCTACAAACAGTAAAACCTCTTCACCGATTCCCGAGTATAATTGGATGTGAGACTGAGACAAATTGCATAAGACCAGTTGGCAAATACGGACAGCTAGTTTGCGAAATCAGAGGCATAAGACCCGTGATTCGGCTAGAATGGGTATACGATGGTAAAGGACCTTTACCGATCGAGTTGAAGAACCACCATTTCTCGTATGAACGAGATGGACTCACTTTTCGACTTCAGCAGTCTTGCGAGTTCTCTATAAGGGACGGTGTGGAGTCGGGAGATATAAACATCAGCTGCCGAGCCATTGGATTTGTTGGCCCCCTAAACAAATCCACCAGTTTGACATTACAATACGGTAAGCTACTACTAGTGTGAGTTTCTAACCTGCGAAGGTAAATTGCGAAGGAAAATGTCGAATGTAAATCAGGGCTACATTTGAGTCCACCTAACCAGACTTTAAGCTTCTTTTGACTCACCAGACACAGAATTGGGCATTTTCTTTTGCAGTAACGTCCCAGTTCAAGCCCCAATACTGGGCCAGCTTCTGTTCCGGCCATCTAACAATGTAGCGTTTCATACAAATGCTTTTAATACTGTTTTCAAGTACATGTTATAAAAACAGTTATTTTCAGGGAAAAATTCCGTAATTTTGCCCTCCCTATAAATTAGTTTGTTGTGTCAGATGTTTCATGTACTGAGTTTATATTTATTTTTTTTTTATTTATTTGTTGATTTATTTATTTGTTTATTTATTTGTTTGTTTGTTTGATTGGTTGGTTGGTTGTTTGTTTGTTTGTTTATTTATTCATTTTATTAGTTTATTCATTTATTTATTTATTTTTTTACATCCTCTTTTATTCGGTATATGTGTTGTATATGGTACATTTGCACGATAATATTTACAAGACATCTGCATATCAATTTTAAAGAAATATTATTCGTAAACATCATTCGCAAACCTTTCTACAACAAAAACCAATTATAATTTCATTTATACAGCCTGCTAAATGGTAAATTAATCAACGTCCCGCATTTAAATATATAACTACTGAAAAAGAAGCGGACAATTTCTAAATGCCGAATGAAGGCTATCATAAGGATTACGAAACAAGTATTTCGACCATGCAGAGCAAACATCTCTTATGAAATAATTACCAATTACTAAATCTTTCTCTCGATAATTACAATGGAATATGAAATGCTTCCCATACTTTTGCAAATAATTGTCGAAAAACACTTTCCAAGTAGCATTGGTATTATCAGTATACCTTTTAACCCATGTACATTTTAACCCGCTGATAAAAGAATCAATATGAGTCTCTCCCAGACCACCTTGATCCAAGGAGCTTATTAAAGTAGTTCTTTTTACTTTATCGGGTTTGCCCGCCCATATAAAACGGAACAAGTAAGTTTTCAATTCTTTAATGAAAGTAACAGGGGGATTAGGTAATACTTGAAATAAAAAAAACCAGTTGAGAAAGGGCGAAACTCATAATAATAGTTATTCTACCTATAGGAGTCAAGTCCCTAGAAGACCATAGATTTAACTTATTTTTAAGACGTGAAAGCTTTGGAGTGTAATTTAAGTGGAATAAGTCATCCCTAATATTGTCAAAAGTAATACCCAAAACATTAACAGGGCCAAGAGTCCAAGCGAAGTTGAACTCGTTTAAGAAAAGCGGCTTGTCAACAACTAATGGTCCTAGAGGAAATATATTGTTTTTTTCATAATTAACTTTTAAACCAGAAGAATTCTCCAATAAATGAAAAATTTCTGTTACAGCACTTAAGCTAGTATGGGTGCCATCAATAAAGATAGTGGTGTCATCAGTATACTGAGTTATTCTGATTTCTTTTTCCATAATAAACAATCCTGTTACCAGAGGGGAATCATTGATGCTGATGGCCAAAATTTCGGCACAGAGTATAAAGATATACGGACTTAATGGGCATCCCTGTCTAACACCTCTTGATATTTGAAAAGAGGCTGATGAATAACCGTTATTACAGACGCAAGAAGAAGCGTTAGAGTAGAGTGTGCGAAGCCACTGAGTAAAACCTTCCTTAAAACCAAAACAGCTAAGGTATTTAAAGATGAAAGACCATTCCAAGCGGTCAAATGCTTTCTCAAAGTCTACAAATAACAGAAAACCAGGCACACCAAGGTCATGGCAATAGTCGATACAATCGAGTATTAAACGAATACTTTCCCCAATGAACCTGTTCTTAACAAACCCAGTTTGCTTTGGGTTAATTATAGATGGAATTACTTTTTTAAGTCTAGCAGCTAAAGTCTTTGCGGCAATTTTGTAATCAACATTTAATAAGGATATAGGTCGGTAGTTCTTGACTAATGTATGATCTTTCTGTGGTTTCGGAATTAAGGTAATCAACCCCCGTCCTTGCTCAGGAGATAATTCAATCCTATCGTAAGAGAAATTAAGAGCATTAACTACGTAATCCCCAATCTTGTTCCAAAAAGTCTTGTAAAACTCGGCTGTAAGGCCATCACTCCCTGGACTTTTCCCATGACTAAAAGAATTAAGAGCCTCCCAGCATTCTTTAAGAGTAAATTTACTATCGCAACTTTCGGCATCCTCTTGCAATAAAGGATTAATACAATGTTTATTACCAAAAATGATAGATGGATCACAACTTTCACTTGTATCCAAAGATTTATAAAATGATGCCAATGTGCGAATAATTGCACTATTGTTACAAATATCAGTCCCATCGTCGGATTTAAGTTTACGAATTACATTAAAGGTTTTATTACGGCTCTCTAAATTAAGAAAATATTTCGTATTTTTCTCTCATTGTTCGACCCATCTTGCCCTAGATCGTATAATGATGCCCTGAACTTTAAAATCGTAAATACGTTGTAATTTCAATCGAGCTTCTGCCAACCTATGGGCATCATCAGCTGAATTTGAAGAATAATACTTTGTTCCAATTGTGAAATTTCCCTTATTAAGTTAGATTCAGTTGTTCTTCTTTCCCTTGCTTTCTTCTTACTGTAATCAATCGATGCCTTTCGAATGCAATATTTCATATACTCCCATCGGGAGGCAGGATTCTCATGTGTACAATTATTGCAAATGTCATCAATTAAATCAGTAATCAGAGTAATCGGAATCGGAAAGTAAAGAATTATTACATTTCCAGTGTCCTGGACCCCTTTCTTCTTTACAAGTCTTTATATCTAACTTAACCAGTGAGTGATCAGAATTTAATCCAGGGGTAAAATTACTCTTTGCTACAAAGTAGCTTAGGTTCCTAGAAATGAGAAAGAAGTCAAGCCTACAATGTAGACCTGTAGTAATGTTTGAAGCCCAAGTGAAGTGCTTTTCGTGTGGGTTCCTCTCTCTCCAAATATCAACTAAATTTAAAGAAGACATGATCTCAATGCATTTATTCCGAGCACGAAAGTTTGTACGGGAATTACCCCCGGCTTTATTAATATCTAGATTAAATACAAAGTTAAAATCACCACTTACCACCAAAGAGTCCCATTGAAAATCTTCTAATTTACGATACACCAACTCGAAAAAGTAAGGGTCATCAACGTTTGGACCATAAAGACAAACAAGGGTGAATAACTTCTGCTTCATTGTTACTTGGAGGAGGAGTAAACGTCCGTTATGACAAGTAACTGTACGGGAAATTGTGTAGTCAAGCGGCGGGTTAATAAGAATGCAAACCCCGCGACTAATTGTTGAACCATGACAAAAACAATATGACCACCCCACTCGGCTTTCCAATACCTCTCGTCATTATGTACACTATGTGTTTCTTGAATAAAGTAAATATCTTTGTTTTGCTTATGCAGATAGGCGAAAACCTGTCCCCTCTTTCGGCTCTGCCTGGGACCTCTTACATTATATGTACACAATTTAAGTTCTGCCATAAATCAATTACAGGATATATACATTACTATATACCAGTGTTGTAGTACCCGTACCCGTACCCGTACTCGTACCCGTACTCGAGTACAAGTTTCCGTACTCGTACCCGTACCCGTACTCGTGACCTGGTACCCGTACCCGTACTCATGGTCCTGTACTCACACTACAACACTGCTATATACATAAGAAACAATACCAATGAATAAGAACAGAGAGAGGAGGGTATGTACAAAAATGCACCATACAATATACAACTATGTAGTGACATTACAGTGTAGAGGATGGATAAACGAAAAAAAAAGACAGGCTAAAGAAACAGGGGAAACGAGTACCCATACTCGTTACGGTCCCAAAGATGGACACATCCATAAACATGGCTCTCAGTCTGAAATGGTGAGACATGGGGCTATGAAAAATATATCTAACAATCGAAACTTTCCCATAATAATAGTCATTTTAGGAAGCAGCCATATACTAACAACTGTGAGTCAAGTAACCATAAAGGTTAAATCGTCAAGGTAATGCCAAGAAAGTTGTAACTGTAAGCAAAAAGGAAGAAAACTGAGATTTTACCGTTGAACTGCTCAACACGACTTCTTCCAAGATCCATTCAAGACCCAATAGAAATCCAAATCCTAATAAAACGAGAATGTATAGTGAACAAACTCCCTCGAAGCTGTCATAGAAGATAGATAACCATGTATCATGTTCCACCAAAGACGGCAATAAAACTCTAGCATTTTATTTATTTATTTATTTATTCATTCATTCATTCATTCATTTATTCATTTATTTATTTATTTTTTCCATCTCTTTTATTGTAGGATCCTTTGAAAGTTATAATTATGTGCTGTGTCTTTTACAAAATACAAGACACACACACTCACGACAAGGGAATTTAAAAATATATACATTGAACAACACTTCATCCAAGGTAATATTCTTCTAACTTCTTCACTACGAAAAATCTACATTATTTACAAACTTCACCTTATTTCTCTTAAAACAAAACTTAAATCTGTCGTTGTTGACTGGTTATAAATTTAATATAATAAACTAAGTAAAGAGTCTTGGATTAGTACTAAAAGCTTGAATAAATCTATCGTAAGGAATTGGGCAGGTGACATTCGAATACTGCACTTGTTTTTCTACTTGTAGAACAAACTTAAACTTATATATAAATTCATTCAACATTGGCAACTCAAAGTTTCTCTTCTTATTGAATATGTAATATTTCAAATGAAATAGTAAAAGATTGTATGGATGGTGCGGGATAAGCTTATAGCGAAAGAAAAGGTCTTGTTTTAAAAACACAAATTGATGTCCAATGAAGCACTGCTCTACGTCTAAACTAAACTGTGATGTAATTCCACATTCCCAAAATAAATGATCAATGGTTTCCTCCAGCTCCCCACACAATGAGCACAATGAATTTTCCCGTATGTTCATTCGACGTAGACGTGTGTTTGTACCTAGAATTATATGGATGAAACGGAATTGAAAATAACGAATCTTAACCTCCCTGCAAGCTACCTGAGGAATCCGAAAAATAACCCGCCATTGTGATTCACTAAACTGAAAGCTTTCATTCCATTTCATTTTACATACGGGAGGAGTAAAAATTACATTGATCAATTCATTATAGATGAAGCGTGATGCTGACTGTACATTTTGTAATTTTTCAAGTCTGTTTTCCCTTGAAGTATTATCACCATTACGAAATTCTAAATTATCCTTCCAGTGCCTGGGAATAGCGGCAAGTATTCCGTAATATACAGTAAAGGGGCAACATTGTACGAGGAACTTTTGTTTGAAATACTCGTATTCCAATGGCAAATTATTGTTATCAAATAAATCTTTAACCCTTAAAATACCACTTTCATACATAGATTTATAAAATATTACTTTCTTATCAATTTTCACCAAAGAGTTATTCCAAATAATCTCGTTGCCAAAATCGTCAACTGATTTCCTAAAATTATAAGAAGACCATGCTCTGCACACATCCCTGATAAATACATTTTCTACATCAAGGTCGTAAATCTGATAATTGCAACTAAACAAAAAATCTTTTCCATTGTTTCTCAAGTAAAAGTCAAAAAATATTTTCCAATCAGCAATTTTATCATCCATATATCTCTTAACCCAAGTACATTTTAATCCGTAAATGAAAGATTTCAAATGTGTGACCTTTAAGCCACCCTGCTCGTAAGTGCTTATAAGAGTCTTACGACTAATTTTATCCGGTTTTCCATTCCAAATGGAACGAAATAGAAAACTCTCTAATTCTCTTATGTAGCAATTAGGGGGGTCTGGCAAAACTTGAAATACAAACACTAGTTGTGAAAGGCCAAATCTTTTAATAATTGTTATTTTGCCAAAGGGAGTCAAATCCCTACTAGATCATAGATTTAACAACGATTTAAGTCTTGACAACTTAGGGGTATAATTTAGTCGAAATAAGCTATCTCTGAAATTATCAAAAGTTATACCTAAAAGTGTGACTGGGCCTAACGTCCAGTTAAACGAAAACTCATCCAAGAAGTGGGGCTTATTCAGGGCTAAAGGACCTAAAGGGAAAATATTTGTCTTATCAAAATTAACTTTTAAACCAGATGAGACTCTGTAATATATGAACAATTGAACTTAAACTACCATATGTGCCATCAATAAACAAAGCAGTATCATCTGCATATTGTAAAATCTTTGTTTCTTTTCCAAAGAAAGATATTCCTTTAACCATTGAAGAACTATTGATACGAATTGCAAGAATCTCAGTACAAATGATGAATATATAGGGGCTTAAAGGACAACCTTGTCTGACCCCTCTTGATATAGGGAAAAAGGGTGAGGAGTATCCATTATTACATACACATGAAGTTACGTTTGAATATAAAGTACGAATCCACCTGATGAAACCCTCTTTAACTTTAAAAAATTCTAAACACATTCTAATAAAATTCCATTCAAGTCTATCGAAAGCTTTTTTAAAATCTACAAGCAATATTATAATATTATATTGGAATATTATAGTTTTTACAGTATTCTATACAATCAAGTGTAAAACGAATATTCTCTCCAATAAATCTCCCCTTCAGAAAACCAGTTTGGTTAGCATTAACTAATGATGGAATAACCTTTTTTTAACCTGGTGGCCAGTGCCTTAGAGGCAATTTTATAGTCAACATTTAATAAGGAGATGGGGCGGTAGTTTTTAGCTAAAGTTGTATCTTTTCCTTGTTTTGGTAGTAAAGTAATTACTCCACGTCCCTGTTCACTTGTCAAAGGTACATTATCATAAGCAAAATTAAGAGACTGAACAACTAAATCCCCAATAACCGGCCAGAATTTTTTTATAAAACTCCACTGATATTCCGTCACATCCCGGACTCTTATCACCACTCATCATATTAAGGGCATCCCAACATTCCCGAATCGTTAAAAAAAACCTTCACAGCTATCCGCGTCCTCTTGTGAAAGAGGGTTATCGCATTGAATATCCTTCAAAATATCATTTGCATTAATGCTTTGTTTTGTGTACAACTTCTTATAAAACTCCGATAATTTACGAAGTAATCCAGAGTTGTCGGTTATATGCCTTCCGTCCTCAGTTTTAAGTATAAGAATTACATTTTTTGTTTTATTACGTTTTTGTAGATTAAGGAAGTACTTTGCAGATTTTCCCCTTGCTCTACCTAACGTGCCCTAGAACGAATAATCATACCCTGGAATTTATAGACATAAATATATGTTGTAACTTGGCTCTAGCCTCTGTCAGTTGAACGTAAATTTCTGCTCCATTGGTTTGAAAATAATTTTGCTCTAATCGAGAAATCTCTCTGATGAGTTTTGATTCTTCCTTTCTTCTCTCCCTAGCCTTCCATTTACTATACTCAATGGAAGCTTTTCGAATACGATATTTTAAGTAATCCCAACGAAATGCAGGATTACTACCCTTAGCAGCATCAGTTGTTTCTGCAATAAGATCTGTAACTAAGTCAATGTAAGCAGCATCTAAAAGTAAAGCATTGTTCAATTTCTAAAATCCAGGGCCACGTTTTTCATGATGAATCTTTAAGTGCAAGTTTACTATTGCATGATCAGAGTTCAAACCGGTATTAAAATTATTCGTTACCACTAAATGACGCATGTTACTTGAAATTAAAAAGAAATCGAGTCTACAGTGTATCCCTTGAGTAACATTTGAAGACCAAGTAAAATTTTTCTGGTAAAGATTTCTTTCCCTCCAGATGTCCACTAAATTTAACGTTGACATCCATTCTATACATTTATCCCTTGCTCTAAAATTTGTTCTTGAACTACCCTCTATCTGATCTAAATCCAAATTAAAAACAAAATTAAAATCACCACCTATCACTAGAGAATCTAACTCGAAGTCATATACCTTTCGAAAGAGAGATTCATAAAAATCTGGATCATGTAAATTAGGTCCATATAAGCAAACAAATGTGAAACGTTTCTGCATAACAGTTACTTCCATAAAAAGTGAACGGCCGTCATCTCCTACTTCAGTACTATGTATGTTAAAATCTAGACGAGGGTTAAAAAAAATGCAGACCCCGCGGCTGGTTGACAATCCATGACAAAAAACAATGTAACCTCCCCATTCAGATCTCCAATACCTTTCGTCACTTAACACACTATGCGTTTCTTGAATAAAATAGACGTCTTTGTTTTGTTTGTGTAAGAAAGCAAAAAGCTGCCTTCTCTTCCTGTTTTGCCTCAGCCCTCTAGCATTATATGTACAAACTTCTATAACAGCCATTTTGGAATAATGATAAGTCAAACTGTACAATATTTACATTATAAGAAAAAAACAGCTGATGTATGTGAGGCAAAACATGTAACATAATGAAAGAATCCTTCCTGTCAATTGTACAATACATATGATATAAGTAAGAGATGGTTAAAGGAAAAAAGAATAAAAGAAAAGAAAAAGATAGAGCACTTACGCTCGTAAAGGTCCACATAATATGGACACAACCAAAGTCCTGGATAACAAGACTGAAACACAGTGGCTCATAATATAAAATGTCAAAAAGATAACCTTTCCATGATTTTAAAGCTATTTACAAATTTATTGAAACAATAGCTTTCCCAAATGAAACAGTACGTCATGTTGATCACTCCGTTAATTGTGGCCTTCCCTTGAAAGTTGTAAGGCTTACCACATGGGGATCTCGTGACCAATTCCGAACAATGAAGCGCCACTCCTAAACGAAATAATTGAGTCCCCTTTTTTCGCCATTTTCGTTTCTGATGTACAACAATTTATCAAAACACCTTTCCTTAGGAAAAGTCGTAAGGTTTTCCATTACCATGTCGCCAGAGACCCCCTGAAAATCTTAAATGGATCCCCTGTTGAAAGAGATCAGAGACTTGCTTTGAATGGTGGCGTTTTTCGGCAAGGTCCAATTTCGTTAAGTCTTCTACGACATAAAATCTGTCGTCCGAGAGAGCCCGTCTTGCGTTTTTTTATACCGATATTTTGTCTTGGAAGTAGGACAACTTGACTAAAATATGACGATCTCTACCAGCAACGGGTCTTCCATCCCGGTGGGCCCTCTCTAATCTGCAGTCAGGGACACCAATCTTTGCAATAACCTCCTTAGCAATTTCAAGGCAATTTTCGTCGGTAGAAGTGGGAAATCCTACGATGCGGATGTTATTTCGTCTCGAAAAGCATTCGTGTCTGTTATGGAGGATAGCTTGCTCGTCCCGAGACTTCTCAAGATCATCAATTCTTGCTTCAAGTGATTGACACTTCTCCTTTAACACCGCATTTTCGGTCTTAACATCTTATGTTCACTAATGGCCTTTCCAAAGTCGGATCTAATTTTCTTCAGCTCCTTAGTGATCTTGCCAATAGCGGTATCCAGAGCATTCGTGAAATGACTGAGAGTTTCCTCCGTGTCACTAGCCACGTCCTCATATTCTTCCTCCATAAGTGGTATTAAGGTAGTGGATCCGCTAGGGTGTAGGCTACCTGTTACGCTGGCAATAGTAGCTTGTCTGGTTCGTTGCACTTGTTGCATTTTTTTCTTCTTACCAAGACTGCCTTTTGGTCTGCCTCTTTTTTTTTTTTGGTGAAGACATGAAACAGGAGCAGGAAACGTCCAGTAATCAAAAATGAAATTAAAATGACCTTCTTAGAGTGGAATATGGTTGAAAAAAGATGAATTATCTAGAGCCCAGGCTATTAGGTGTAGTCAGGGTAGCATCCTCGTTCGGAAATCTAATCTAATTTATTTATTTATTTATTTATTTATTTATTTATTTATTTATTTATTTATTTATTTATTTATTTATTTATTTATTCATTCATTCATTCATTCATTTATTTATTTATTCATTCATTCATTCATTCATTTCTTTCTTTCTTTCTTTCTTTCTTCCTTCCTTCCTTCCTTCCTTTCTTTCTTTCTTTCTTTCTTTCTTTCCTTCTTTCTTTCTTGGTTTACTAACCATGTATGTTTTAACCATGGTAACCCGTTCAGTCCCAAGGGACTGTTCGTCCACGGGGCCCTGGTTAGTGGTTACAAAGTAAAATAAGAAGTGTGAAAAGTACTAAACATATAAAATTAATGTAAGAAGAAATTACAGAAGGAAGACGGAATAAAACAATACCACAAAAGTCTTCGGGAACATAAAACAGTAAGACGAATTAAATCGGTAAAACATAAAAGATATCACAAAAGTACGAAGGGTAAAAGATTAGAAGAGGTGAGACAAATGTAAGAGGATAAAATGAAATAACAAAGTAAAACAATATACTAAAACAACACTATACAAGATCACTACAGAAGGTGTAAATAGTACATAAAAGTAAAGAATATATACGTTCAAAAAATGTAAAAGGCATGACGTAAACAGAGGTAGGCTACCCTCCGAAATGAAACAGACTAAAATGATGAATAAAATGTTTCGCCAGCAGGAGCAAGATTGAGTTAGTCTTTAATTTATGATTAAAAGTAGAGAGGGATTTACAGCACTTTATGTCCTGCTCTAGACTATTCCACATTTTGGCTCCTCTAGAAACAAAAGATTTCCTGTACTGTACATACTTGTCTCACATTGTGGTAACATTAAAGGAATTTGCCAGAGACAAAATTCAA
The DNA here is from genome assembly GCA_029531755.1 of Holothuria leucospilota. NCBI lineage: Eukaryota > Metazoa > Echinodermata > Holothuroidea > Aspidochirotida > Holothuriidae > Holothuria > Holothuria leucospilota. Next base: position 18,893,609 of record CM055961.1, read on the forward strand.
TGAGTTCAAAAAATGCAGAAAAAAAATTCTGTTAAGAGGTGAAAACCGCATCTCAATAGCTTGTAGCGTTTTGACGATATCAGGGGGCGTAGCAAGAATGAAATTTTTAAGGGGGTCTAGGTAACAGATGGGGGGCGGCACCACCGAGGTTCAAAATTGTCAAGATTATCTAAGCGGAGCGCCACCATTGGTTGGCGCGGAGCGTGCAAGAAAATTTTTGGCTTTACAAACCCTCCAGATGGCCGAAAACGGCACTTCCCACGTATTTTAAGTTGCATGTACCCAGCCTTGAAATTCGAATCTCATGTCTGCCATTTTTCAAATAATGCGAAAAAATCAATCTATGAAAAATGGTAATACACAAGGCCGTACATACACTTTTTTGCTAGAGGGCAAAAAGTGGGCATTACTGATCTGTGGCCTGGGGGAGAGGACTAAAGGAAATGGGTGTCACCCTCCCCTTGGCGAAAATTTGTAATTTCAGGAGGACGCATAGATAGCAAATGGTGCAATATTTGAGGGATTTCAGCTTTAAAAGGAAAACGACAAGTAGTTGTGACTTAGTGCGACAAAAGTCATTTTTGAGAGCGTGGTGGGTATGATGTGAAGCATGACCTCAGAAATTGAACTCAGTTGTGGGGGAGGGTTTAAGGGAGGGTAGGGAGTGTTATTGGTTATAAAACGTTTTTTACTAAACTGGCACGGTTTAAAAACGTTTGTAAGCAATTGATGATTGAAGCTACCCATAGCAACAACAGCAACATTGTAGTTATGCATAATCGCGCGTAGCGCGAGAATTTTAGAAAAGTAGGCTAGAAATACATCCAAATAGAGCTGTAAATGATTGGTGATGAGTACAGATATAGGCATGGAAATATTGATCTGCCTATTTGAAATTGTTTTAAGTTTTATCATTACGATCACAGCTATTTGTTTTTTGTTTACTGCGTTCCTCTGTATATTCTCAAAGTTGGAAACGGTGCACTTTGAAAATTTCTGGGGGTAATTGCCCCGCCCCCCTGTTTGTTCGGCCGTGGATATCATATGAGCTGAGATAATACAAGAATCATACTGAATTATGCATCCCTTTTCATTTATTCTGCCTTCCATTCTCCCATATTCACCTTCTAGTATATCTCTGTTACATTTGTCCATCACCCTATCCATAGGCTACATGTCCACTACTCAATTACATATCCCCTGGATCATACCATTTGTCTCCATCCTAGGGTTACCATATTTATTTTCTAGCAAGGAGGACATAGATCACTGTCCTGATGTAGGGGTCTAAGGGTGTCCCCTTCCCTTTGGAAATTTTTTCGGTTTTCAATGGTCTCTAGATGCAAAATGGTGCTGTATTTGTTCACGGACTCAAGTCATCGGTATATTTCTTGGTCAGACCTATGATACCACCAGTAAATTTTTCAAACTATTAAACCCGCAAAGCAGAAGTAGGGATCATGTGGGAAACACATGAAATCCGGACCTTGTTGGCAATTTTACAAATCCGCCCGGACGCCAGTGCGATCTAGTCAAAAGAGGACTTGTCGAAAACAATAGTTCTACAGTGCACTTGTCATGGGAAAGGAGAGAGACACGACATACTTGTTAAGGATAGAATTATTCGAACGCAGTAACTTACCGTACGGCATATTTTGTGTATGATACCGTATAGGAATGGTCGTGTAAAAATGGTCTTGAGTGTATGGTTACCATGTTTTCAGTAAATCAACCAGCCATCCGAAAGGCAGAAAGGGTCTAAACCTGACAATGTCACATCCGAATTTGTCGTCGGGACGTTCGTTTCATCGTCCAAGTGAATTATATGCGAATTAAACGACAGTGCAGATTATTTACCTAATTTAGTGAAAGTAGGTATTTTAAAGTTATAAGTTGATTTCATACGTGCGCAAAATGTGTTTTTCACACATTTACTTTTTCTTAATTCTAACACATATTATTTATTTATTTTTTGAAGAAAATACTTCAAAGTTTATTTCCGTTCAAACATATATTTTTTCTTAATTCTTACACATTTTATGAGGACACAAAAAATCGGGGGGGGGGGGGGCTGACGAATATCTGGGGGGCTAGGGGGTGCTAATATCAGCCCTTGTGCTAATTTGTTAGCACTTGCAAGTGTTTGGAGAGGGACAGCACCTCAGGTGCTATTTTTCAGCACCCCGAAGGTACTGACATATGTTTGATCATAGTTTGATGAATGTGTTCTGAAAACGTTGTTTTTATTTTTGTTAAGCTGAAGCATAACATGCATAATCCATACCATGGAATGACGCTATGACCGTTTTGGAAATGATTTGGGATTTTAAATGAAAAATTCCCAAACCGGCGCATTACAGTAACACTTATAATAATTAGGTCATTAGAAACTATTTAAAGTCATGTTTACAATTCTTACATATTACTTAATGACTGTTTACAAAATAAATTCTATAGACTATACCATTTAACCGGCCTAAAAATTTCCAAGCAGGGAAACTTAGTAGTTAATTAGTTCCTAACAAAATGAAAGACGCAAATGCCTTTGTTGTCGAAGTTGGAATCGTTGAAGAGAAAATTGTCTAGACAAATTAGCACCGCCCACCAAACCAGATTATTCCATTATTTCCAAAAAGCTATCAGCGCCCATAACATGCTGTGCATTAGCACCTTCCAAGTGCTAAAAACAGCACTTCAGGTGCTGATCCAACATCTAAATACTATTTGGTAGATTATCTCTACTTCCAGGAACAATTTTCTTCAGAATTTGCCATATATTACCCGTGTTTTCTGAAAGGTTTTGTGACACATAAGAAGCCATTGCACGCTTCAGAGCTCTTGATACTTCGTTGTTTCGTTGTATCTCCATGATTTGTGCAACTTTTTGGTCCACCCGGCTGGAGTAGTCGGCCTCCAGTCCGAGCCTATCTGCCAAACGCTGATCCAAGGGGGGGGGGGGTCCGGCCTCAGCCTCCCCCCTTTTTCGCCACATTAACAATAACAAATACGCGAAAATTAGCATAATGTTAATCTAGGAGTATATTCAAGGGGGCTTTCAGCCCCATTTTCCGAAATGTCTTTATCCGCGCCTGGCTGCAGCCCATTGCAGGCCAAGTCTTATTCTGGGACTTCCCAAGTGGGCTAATTCAGAATTCATGAAAAATCGGACTCAAGTCCGGAATCGACTGAGTCTGGAATCGGGTGTATAACAGTCCTTGTGTGAATACGACAAGATTGAACGTTTCATCCAATTTCTTTAAAATAATATGTGTGTTTCAGTGCTGATAATTTTATACTGTTATCATGATTTTTGTAAGGAAAATATAAAGCTCAAATGTCCATACTAATTTTTGTACCATTGACTGGAGGGAAGTACAATTGGACAAACATATGAAGTTTTCATATTTATTCCAGTAATGGTTTGAACAGCGTTTGTAGTTATCTGTTCCAGAATCATAATTATTAATCTTCCCACATTTCTTTCTTTTCAGCAAGGTCTAGGAATGCATAGATTTTTCCATAAAACGTTTACTTCCAGATGGTATTATGTGATTTTTTTTTTTGTCCTTAGACAAACAAGTTCCTGTTACGGAGGCAGATGGGTTTCTCGATATGAAGGTCTTCTGGGCAATGTTAGCATTAGGAGTAGTGTTCATCATCTATAAGCTTTTGGTATTTGCTGGAGGTAATCCTTTTCTCTAGACTATCCTTCTTACGAAAACTAAGTTTCAATAATATAACTTAACTTCACATTAGCAGCCGAGAGCTCTTGACCTGAGCACCACCCCACTCCTACTTGGTATATTTTCTGTTTCTTTTCTTAAGCGTTTTACACCATTTCTAGTTTTATCAAATAAACAGTCCAGGTTCGTGGTTTGCACACTTGAGGGGGCAAATTGTTGTACGGGTGAAGGTTGCAGGGACTTAAATCCAGATCAAAAAGGCCCAATGGCGACGAATTCCCCCAACGGGGAAACTGTCAGACCGAAATTCGTAGTTCAACCCCTATGCCAGACTATACATGAGTAGGCAAAAGGAAGAAAAGGAGGTCCAGAAAGTATCTGCAAATTTTCATATAATGAATAGCCAGCCTTACTATTGCATTATTAAAGAGAGTGTAACATTGCTTAATGAAAGCCCTTAAAAAACCATTTTATTCAACTTGCGCTCACGCATTTTCTCGTAAAGATTATCCGAACAGAGAACACAAGGAATATGAGCAATCCCGGGACCTAACTTGACATATCTTGTAAGCCTTCCTCACCTCGTGCACCAGTCCTTGAAAGGCTTAATATCATACAGACTTGTATCCTCGGCCGTCGTACAATGACAAAGTAGTGAACAAAATAAGTCATGTAGGCATGGTTTGCATGTGACTTTTCCTTCACCATCACAATTGTCGAAAGACCCGGAGCCAGACAAGGTACTGAAGGGGTGAGATAACTTCCAGGGGAGAAATGTTTATCCGGTTGTGGGGGAGGGAGAAAATAAACTCAAATGGTTACAGGTAAAAAATTTGCACCAAATATTTAGGAGACCAAACAGTGAGAAAGCCTTGCATGTGAACCTAATTTTGCTGAATTTATTCTTAGTTAAACGTAGAACTCCTTGTCACAACTTTAATAGTTCTTATCGTATCAAAATAAGTGCCACGGTTTACCATTGACCTCAACACAGTCAGCCGTTGACCTACACATTATTTCAACGTATGTCGATGGTCAACCGTCCAGATTTACAGAAAATCTCTTTGTATATAAAGCCTTCTATTGTACAAAAATGGTTAACCGTTTATATTTAGTGTAATTTTGAAGTAAATTGCCATGTTCACTAGATGAAATGACTCCACAGTATTTTAACTTTAACCAGGTTGTCGTTTCAATTATCATTTAATGTTTATTTTCGCGAAAAATAGAAAACTTTGAGCTAAACCGTTCGGTTTATGGTGAAATGTGTAACATCCCTCTCCCCCTCTACCATGCTTAAAGAAATTTTGACGGAGAGAAGCCAAGAAGATTTTATTTATATCAGTTTAATGTAAATACAAACACTGACCATCCAGAGAACTACCACCCCTGCCTCGTATGAATCTGTTGAGGAGGTGAACTTCTACCAAGAACATTCAAGTAAAATTTCATGCTAAATGATGTTTGGCTCCTTTTCATGAAAATTTAATATAATTGTGATATACTGACAAGCCAGGATACTGGCCATACAAATTAAACTGTTAATCCCTTATCATCGCTTGAAAAATAAAATGGTTTGCCTCCTCTTTTTAAAGCACTTTAAACCTTTGTACAGGCTTGAGACAATCCTCGATAAAAGTACATGGGACAAACCCCGCTTCCCGTATAAATGTTGCAATGTTTGGTTATTCGTGAAAAAAAGTTGGCTATCTTGAACATGGTATGGCCAGGAACAACAACATAGTATTCACATTGTGAAGAAGTAAATGTCCCTGTCAACATGCCCACATGGCCCCACATGTAGATACTTGTAGGTATGATGGGCTATACATGGGCATCGGCTACATCACGCTTTGGCCAAGGAGCCCAAGTAGCCCTTTGGTACAGTTTCAATGAGTAAGTTCTCCCATTACAATTTATTACAATTTAATGTAAATACAAACACTGACCAGCCAGAAAACTACCTCCTCCTACCCCATATCAATCTGCTGAGGAGGTACATTACTTTCCCCTGCGCCCTTTTGCAAAACACTCAAAACTCCTGTACCTTTGTACAGGCTTGCGACAATCCTCGACAAAGGTATATGGGACAAACCCCACTCCCCGTATCAATGTTGAAGTCTCAGAAAACGTTGGGCTGACGCAACATTGAACAGGGGAGTGGGGATGCAGATAGGGAGATGGTGACCTCACTGTTGCTTGTTTTGTTGTTTTGTACTTTTGTTCCATCATTTTTTGTCGAGGTCTGTAGGTTATTGCGTGAATATGGTTTGCTTGCATGTAAGCGTATGTACCGTTCGCCGTGCTGTTTTGAATTATCGAATATTCATATATTAGTGCGCCCACACTGGCATGTTCAACCACTGGTGGGCAACCAGGGGTGGGAACCGCGTGTTTGGTCTAGTAGTGTAGAGCATCCACCTCTCACGTGGGAGGCCAGGGTTCGATTCCCCGGTCGAGTCATACCAAAGACTTTAAAAATGGAACCAATTGCTATTGTGCGTGATGCTCCGCATAAGCAATGGAGTAAGGGGAAACAACCCAGTGCCCCACAATTGGAAAAAGGTCGTGTGCGCCGCTAGATTAAACCAAGAGGTTATAAGTTGAGGCGTAAAACCCTTTCTAACTAACTAATTAACTAGGGGTGGGACTGAATGGGATAAGGTTGTATGCAGACATCGGTTTCCGTATTTTTTTCATATTTTTGCTATGAAAATTGAACGATTGGCAGAGTTACTTCTGTGAGGTTTCTTCATTTATCTTTACTGTTGGGATAAACTGCTTAAATAGCACGCCAATATTCTGGACACGACAATTTTATGTCGTTCTCTTTTGTTAAACACACTGAGTCACTTTAATTAATAGGATAATAGCACTTGAGGTAACATGTAATTTAAAAGTACGAGAAATTTCTGTATACTACACATTACATGTGTATTGCCGTTAGGGCTCTTCGTACGCAGACATCAACAAAGCTAACGGGGTTGTACGTGTAATGAGGGATTGCAATCACATTTTATTGTATGAAAACTTTGCAGCGTTTTACATCCATTTTTAAAGAAAACTAGGGAACACAGCTGCATCCCGTCTCGCTCTCTCCCCCCCCCCTCTCTCTCTCTCTCTCTTTCTCTCTCTCTCTGCGAACCTAGGACATACTTAATACGTTGTATCTAATTTGATTTCGAGGAAATAGCTAATTTGTACTTGGTAAATGAAACATGGTACGCTTTTAAAACATCTGTGTTTCCATCAATTGAGAGATTGATAAGAAAAGTTGTATATAATTTGAGACTTTTGTTGTAGCTTATAACCGTCATTTCTCCTACCCTCAGGACATATATGGATAAGGTGGAAGAACTTCCTTGAGGGAAGACGCCCAAAAGGTATTTTGATCCTACTAAATTCTGTTTGAAAAACTGAGTCACCTTTTTGCTAATTCTCTTATATTTGTGTGCCGACGTCCGCATCTATAAGATGTTACCTCACAGGGAATAAGGACATTTTATTGATCAACAAGTCACCGCTCCAATTAAGGAAGTCCATACCAGGGGTAGCGCCATGCAGGGGGAGAAGGGGCCATGACCCCAGTCTGAGGCTTCCCCAAAGTCAAAGGAAATCTTCTGAACTCGTCGGGAAGCCTCATTGGGCATGATAAAACATACTACTTGGGAAGGCGACCAGTCGTCCCGACAGTTTATTTTTTGTTGCCCTCATGGGGACACATTCTTCGATAAATTCCTAGAACCTTCCAACTTTTCTCAATAAAATCCCCGGTTGTTGAATATTCAATATTAAAACCCCCAATTATTAACTTCTTTTTATTTCATTAATATCCAAACTTTCCGGCTTGCCCAGTCGATTAAAGGCATATTCCAGTAGCTTTTTACAAGGGTCCCTAGTCAAGGAGAAAAAAAACCAGTTTTTGTCCTCCAAACCCTGTAGCAATACTCATTCCTAACTCAAGATATTTTATTTTAAAGATTAGTAGTTCTTCTCAAAAAGTACTTCCAGTTCCCATCAAGGTCACAGAATGCTATGTAAAGTGGGCACATTGCCCTAGATTCTTTTTTTTTTCTTTAATTTGATACTGTTGGAATGTTTAAATATCTTTTCGTGTAGATCTAGCATAAAACAACACCATATGTAGGGTATAGCAAACAAAGTTGTTAAATATTAACTACTGGAGCATCAATATCATAAAGATGACATCACAGATTTCCCATAATGCACTTTATCTCTAGAAAAAGTTGCCTTTCTTTGAAATTACCATCTTTCAAACGCTGCATTCAGTGGAGATGAGGTTTCACCTTAACAGAAAACACTTCATTTTTGAAGTCATTGAATTTAGTCTCTGGAGATCTCTTTAACTTAACCGTCTTAGGTGCGACACTATGATTAAGGTTGCTGTGCCCCCCCCCCCCCCACCAGTAATTTCGGACAATCCTTAGTGACACCACTTATCAATGCACCGTTCATGCAGTGCCCAAATTTTACTAATAAATTTGGGCATCGCGCATCATTCATCACAGGGAATATGAAACCTCTTGCAGGGCTTTTCTTTTCTCTAGACTTTCTTTTACAACTGCCTGGCTCACGAGATAAAAGTCATTAGAAAATTCCAGGGACAACATAAAGCGATAACCTCTACCAAGAGTAGCTTTTGAACCAATAAAAAAGTCCAATGCCTTATTGATGCCTGAGGCATCATTGGTAGGGACACAAATGCTTGCTTTTTTGTATCTTATATTATTCTCAGCGCCTTGTCATATGTCAGTGAATAACCTTTTTTCACATCTCCTTAGAAACTATCCAAGCATTTAGAGAGCTCATGAAGTGACGTTTTAAGTTTACTTAAGATTATTCTTTGTACTAAGTTTATTAAAAAATAACCTTTCATCCCTTAAATGCAACACATAACTTCATATTGGGCAGTTGCTACGTTCGATATCAAAAACAAGAAACAAAGAAAACAAAACGAAATGACAACATCATGGACTCTACCTTGCACAGTTCATTAGGACAACATTGTGCATACGTTTTTGCACCGAGACGATACCTATTGTAAGGAAAATACGGAAATTACAACACAAGAAATGACGCGCACACACGTCTTACTAATAGGTTGTTTTCGTGTGTGTGTTTTTATATTCTTTTATTGTAATTTTTCTGGTTAACTAACCAAACACTGCCAATTCAAGAAGTATATACAACAAGAGCAGCCTCTCTGCTGAAGCTAACCTAACCTGATACTCCCTTGCATCGGTAATAGTGTCGTGTAAATGTTATGATGACACATTTTGTCAACGGTAATTATGGTGCAATACCTTCATTTACATAAAAGTTAGACAGGGCAGTGAGTGCGCACGACACTTAGTCTAGCTAGTTTCCCCCACCTCGGTCAATACTGTCGGCGTCTCACTTTCGGCCAATCAGTACCCATATCCCATAGTTGTAGACTTCCTGAGATTTACTCCAAGGCGTACGGGGTCCTGCGACACTCGTAGACTGATCTTAGACGAGTATACATTGTGTTACGTTATACGAGCATGTAGCTCTCTAGCTGTCATCATTCGAGATCTTTACTATTAATCTGTAAATACTTTAGAAAATTGAGGAAATAAATCAACGACTGATCACTCCTTCTAATCATTGAACTCTTTCTGTGAACTTCCATTTTTTTTCTGTGTGGAAAGCTTTTCGAACCCCGCTGAGCTAACCGCACCCAACATGGTGGTCGGTAACTAAGGATTCCGCAGTTGTTTCCTGTCCTTTGGACACATCTGTGACACCATCAAGAATTGGAACATTTGTGATTTCTTCTTCGAGATTGGATCCCATATCCTTAGCTGAAGTTTTCAGCATTTTTCTCCGGTTGTTTTAACTTTCTTTAGCCAGCCTTCCGTTATAACACTGTGATAAACTTCTAACGTTATGCTCTACCGTATCGGAAGCCGTGTCAATTTGACCTAAAAAGTGTGGAGCCTAGCCTAGCCTTAAACGGTGACGTAGGATGCCGTGTTGCGTGGAAAACTCATAGCCGTGGACTTACTTTATCGCTGGTGAACTATCCAGACTGCCACTGACAGACGTGAGGGTGATAGCCTAGCCTATGCAAGATAGCCTAACCCTATGATAGGCCTAATTTTCATAGCCAGCCTTGGGGACATTTGTTTCTTGACATTCTGCATCGTAGCTTCGTAATGGACCAAGGACTTAGCGAATACGCCACATAGGCCAACCTAACGTTAGCCTACGAGCCTGTGTCCTGCTTGGGTTTCATCTTTGCTACCAATCCCGCAGAAGCTCAGAAATCCACCGTCAGCTGCCGAAGAATGGCCTAAACAGCAATTCATTTCATATTAAGATTAATAGGTAAGCAAATTAAAGCTCCATTCTCCTCCCGCCACCGTCCCAGAGAACACTGTGCCATCTCTTAAGTAACGATTAGTCACGGTATTGAGATTTTGTTTTTGTGTGTATTTTCCATGCCAAAAAATCTAACTACAAACTTGTGCGGGGCCTGGTTGGTTCGAACCAACCAGGCCCCTAACCACAGACCTAGATTTCTTATCCCCTACGTAAACAGAGGTCACTGGAAAGCTGTCGCTTGTGGTTTCAGTTGTATACAGTGTCATGCCTACTCTGAAATGTGTTATTTCTCAGAACCTGCTGAATATGATGATCACATAAGTAATGGAATCTGTAGACCCACGGACAATTTTGATCAGGATAAAATTGATGTAAGTTTAGGAGAACACGACATTTTTACGAGAGTTAATGACTGATGTTACCATACAGCTCCACATCTCCACAGTAGCTTGTGATTGAGTTGTTCGATGGGGAACTGCAATTTGTAGCAAGCATTCCGTTAGTTTCTCACTACAAGTATTTGTGGTTGAGGTCATTTTAAGTGGTTAAGCTTTTTCAAAGTAAGTCTGTAAAACAGCCCCCTTGTAGTTCTCGTTCTTGATGAAGTGGCAGTTACACTGCTAATTAATTTCTAATTCTGCATGTCAAACGGCATAATAAATCCACCTGTTTTGAGGTCGGAGTGTTTACTAAAATTTGAAGAACTGTTTGGACAGTTCTGTGTCGCATCTGGCTCTCTGAATTATAGTTTGACTTGCTATTAGGCTACACTTCGAAGCCTGAAGATCATACCGTACTTTGCTTATGCAGCCTAGTTATGTTTTAACATAATAAGTAATGAATGGGTGGAAAGTTTGAAAAGAGGGTTAAGGTCTGGGGACGTGATGATGATGAAACAAAACAGCAAAGTCGGGTGAACATTTTTATCTTAATTACTGCATTTCTACTAGGAGAAGCAGGGCAAACGTATGGGGCTCAGGTTCATATATCATTATGTATATATTAATGGTACTGAAAATGGCTTAAAAGCAGTAAAAAAGAGATACTTTAAAGGTAAAGAGGTCGTTTTCGGTGTTACTGCAATTAATATAAAATGACCGTTTACTTCGGGGTCTCTGTTTTGGCGTTCAACAAAATTTTCTGGCAAGGTATCCCAATATACGACAAAGTTATGTTCATCAGAGGGATCGCTATGGTTTAGGCTTCTAGGCTGTCAGGGGCGTCCCTAAGAATCGATGAGAATGGGAAGGGGCTGCTACTCCTTTCCCCGACAACAAATTAAATGTATATTGTCCCTGTATGCCAGGGGGCAAGGTTAATTGCCCCGGAAGCTCTGAATCATTCACAAAATTGTGGCCACCAGAATAAAGCATTTAACTGTCTTCTTCAAACATTGAATACGCTTTAAACGTACCATTAAATCGCAGACTGTTATATCTATATGAATTGGCCAGTAAAGAAGCGTTTCAGATGATGGTTGCAGAAAATTACTGTTCTCCTCCCCACCCCTTCTTTTATTTGTTACTCTTAAACTTGTAGGCTACTCAGCTAGTTGACAGTTTTTTTTCCTGGAAGATTCAACCTATATTCCGACTGCGACCCGACTCAATGACCACGAACAGTAGTGTACCTACAACTCAATCTTTACGAACTTTCAGGTTGAGTTGCATCATATTCAAAAGGCTTTTATTTCACAGTGGCGGACACTGTTGGTGTCTATTTCATGGCTGACAATTATGTAGTTAGGTAAATCTATTTTCCGGATATTCTGGATTTTTTCCAAGGATAATGGGTTCCCGAATAGAGCAGTCGAAATTAGTTATTGACACAGAACCCTTCGATTGTGATTACTTTCTAGATATTACTTAATTCCCCGACAAATAAGAAAATTTTTCTTATTGCAGGTAAATCTGGAAGGGCTGGGGTTAGGTCTCTGGTAAAATGTATCAAAAGCAATTTTCCACCATAATTCGTTTAAAAGTTGTGGTCATAAAATTTACCAACATTTCTGTGGCCCCAAATAAAAGTTTTTTTTTTTTCTGACAAAGTAAAAGGAGCTATTAAAGAACTAGGTGGCCAGAGGAGAACAAAATAAATAATAACTTGTACTTTCACATGAAGAATGCCTAACGTTCAAGTTCACTGAATAAATTTACCGTTTAGTATAACTGAAACGAATTGCCTAAAAGTATTATGCTAAAAATGCAAAAGAACATTGTCAGTGCGCATCTCGGCTCTTAGAATATTAAATGATATTATGCAAAATATGCCCTGCAATGGCATGGTTAAGTTATAGGCTCCTTCATATCCCCTTCTCACCAACCCCGACATAGGGGACGTCAGAACTTGGGGTCGCTGGTATACAGCCCGGTCCCTGCTGGGAAAATTCTGTTGGTACTTGACGGTCGGTTTACTTATCTCGGCTTTGAAAAGGGTGGTTTCTGCGATAAAACCCAAACTTTTTGGAACGCTTTGCCAACTCTTACTTAGGCTATGGCTAAACATAGTACAAACCCTTTCTACCTCTCCAAGTAGCCAAAGAAGTAGAATAAATGGATTTATGTAAAAGTCGGGAATTTCATCTCATTTCGCTAAACCCAGTTAAAGTTCTTTTGTATTTGTCGTATATTTACGGCTACTGACTTGAAGAGAGAAGTACAATGTAAGTTATGCCCGATAGCCTGAAGCCCAACAGCCCGGACAATCGATCTTTATAAAGTTTAAATTAGTAGGCTACAGATTCTTTTCGGTGTAGGCTTAGCCAAAAGTTTTTCGCTTGCTTCACGCACTTTGTAATTTCACAGTTTAAATTCCAGCAAAAAACATTAAATCAGCGCGGAACAGTGTTCCTATAGTATAAATTTTATGCAATATATGCCCCACAATGGCATGGTATAGTACACAGGTTTAGTCTTCAAATAACCCATCACCAACCCCTCGACGGCACCGGGGCTGTCGGGGCTTCGCCCCCCCCCCTGGCAAATCCTCGCACCACCACTGGTGCTATCTTCTCTTGTTATTATCTCAAAACTCGCATGGAATTGAATGGCATTTCTGATAAGGATGCTCATCTTAGGTCCTCTTTTAAACCTCGGGACTTATATAAGTTCCTTAATTATTCTGTATCCTTGTCAAATGAAACGGTTGTCGATTCTTGCTTCGACACATGATGTAAACCAGTAAACGTCACGAGATGTTATTGCCAGCATCATAAATTTTGGTTTCGTCCTTAACAGGTCTGGGCCAGACAAATGTCTGTTATTTTCTTAAGCCAGTAGCCAGGAAGAGGACGGTTTGGGCTCCTTAAACGTTTTTCGACCCCCTAGAAAATTAAAAATTATCATTGCCTGAATGCACTCTAGTACGTCTCACCCCCAAGAAAATATTTCACCATCTGCAAACTGTGGCGTAGCCAGGATGGTTTTAATGGGGGGGGGGGGCTTTACCATTTCATGGGAGGGCGCCTAGTTACTATCCATAGATATCATAATATCTTTGTTCCTGTCTAAGCGAAACGCCACCATTGGTTAGCGCGCACCTCCCCCCCCCCTCCCTGAAATTTTAGCTAAGAAGTTTTTCTAACGTTTTTTTTTTCTTTTTTTTGTTTTTTGTACATCCTTCATTTTGAGATTATGTCTTGATTATGGTCATCAAATAGTTTACTGAAATACAAAAAGAAAAAAAGTCTGGTGGGCCTACAGTGTAAGTTACTTTTAAATATCATGGCCTATCTTTTGTGAGTTTGACGCCGGCATTGACATTTGCCGACATATTTGCGCATTGGCGCTGCGCAAAGGTTAGTGATGGGGGGGGGGGGGGTATAGATGCTGATGCTTTAAGCCCACTGTAGATACACCCAGTGGACCGGTGTAAAATTGTGCATATTCACGTTTGGGGTAGTTTGAGCCCGGAGCGATGTCTTCCCTTTTCACCTTGTGCAGGTGATGTCCTGGGTGTCCCCCTCCCCTTTGAGAAATTTTTGTTCATTTAAGATGACTTAGACGCAAAATGGTGCTATCTTTGACAAATTTCAAACTGATTATATACGAACTGATCATATACTGGAAAACTTTCGCAATTAACTGAATTCAGACTTCTGATTGATTGTAAAGGAAAGCTGTGTTGTCTAAGTGGAAGGGTATCTCCCCCTCCCACATCCCCCAGAGAAAATCTTGTTAAGGTAAGGCATCTTAGATTCCAAATGCAAGTATCTTTGTCGAATTTTCAGTTAAAGTAGATTCTTAGAAATTATCGCTATTTTGAGTTATTTTGGTGTGGTATGGCACTCGTTCTAAAAATGTGTAACAACATGCTACGAATGTTACGGTACCGTGTATGCTACTCGTGCCATTACATTGCTCTAAGATTTTCTACTGATGCGACGTCCCTGCAGGCTGCAGAGGTCAAAGATGTACTTTTGTCGTAAAAGGGCTGACAAGTTTGCCCCAGTAATAGTTATAAGATATGGAGTGTGTAATGTGACATATGAACGCGAAGGGCTCGGAAAGTTTGAATTGAAAATCATTTCCATAACAAAAGTTGTGGACAGACTTTGCACTGAGACAGCTCAGATTCCTAACAAAATACATCCACTGATTAGAGGGCGAGTCTTCTTCTAGTAATTCTCACAAACTTTAATTTTCATAAAAATGATGTCTTCCCCTGAATTCCACTACTTTGCATTTTTTGCAATGCCTACTCTTTCATGATGACTTAAGTACAGAAGAACAATCAGACAAAGTTTAGAACCCTCGTCATTGAGTAATGCAAACATGTTTAAGACGGTATTGATGTAGACGCAGAATGATGCGGTGAGGTGCGGACCGCGCGGACATTTTGATACTTTGTGAAGGATTTGAGAGAGTTTTGACAGTATGACAACGACTTGTGATAAAAGTGATTAATAAAAAGTGATTAATAAAGATTCATTTTTAGGTCAAAAACACACCTCACTCTATACCCCTACAGAAATCTACAGCTTAAAATCCCGTGTGGCTCAAATTTTCCCAGAAATTTTCGGAAATCGCTGACGCCACTGAATCTGCAAGTTGCGTGTGGAAAGTTAAAGAATGACTGGGCCTTTAGCCATATAACACACCAATGTAGTCCAAATACGCAGAGCAAATACGGTCCCCCATGGGACCGTTTGTATAATAGGCCTAATTAGTCAATCTCTGTTTATCTTTCACTGTTTGTATTGATATAAATAAGTATGGTTAGCACAGAGCCGATGTATTGAACTACTTTTCTTATTTCCGTCACATATTTTTGAGTAGGTTCTTTCAGTATTCTGTTGGGCAAATTTCTCTTTATGAGCAACAAAATTCTTCTGCAAGTGGCAGTCACTGCAAATACTCAAATTTCTTCAGCATATATGGGACGTATATGGGGTAGGCTTCTTACAGCCAGGAAAGAATCTTCCAGATACTTTTTCCAGCCCTGTGCATCAAAAAGCCGTTCGAGACTCAGGGAGGTACTGCATATACGTCTAGGATTTACCACTAAACTATTAAAAATTTCACATAAAATAGTGCAGTTCTGACAATTGTGGCTATCATCGATACTTAAAACAATTGCAACCACATTCTTTCTCATTCCGTCACTGTAGCACTCTTTGAGCCTTCAAATCTGCTGCAGCCGGCTAATCCAACAAACTCTCCGCTTATATGATTTCTTAGTGTTGCTTGTCTTGAAGAAACTTTGTGGCAATAGCCACCACTAGGCCTACTGTTCAATCCAGCAATGTACGTTAACAAACCAGTGTGTTCCAACACACAATGAATGATACTTGAAATGACAAATCTGGGAATTTGGTCTTGTGGTTTCAAGAATAAACTTGTAAAAGACAGCGTTTTCTGAACATCACCCACCGGATGTGGTTAAACTCGAGGGTAAAGAAATGTCAACACTGCTATTTCTGGTGAAACTACAAGGCGAAAATAGGTCACCATCAGGTGGATGGTAGGAAGGTACAAATAGTAGTTCAGTTTTTTCTCATGCATAGCCTGAACCTGTAATCATTCAACATGAGTAGCATTTGTGCATTTTGTGAATGTAACTTGTAAGCCCATCATGGTCCATTTCTTAGGCCTAAGCCTACCCCTTTGGATTATATTTGTATTTGTTTACGCTATTGTGACATGTACATACCCTATGGATGCCTCAACACAATCAGATAGGTCTGCCTCTCAATCCCAAACTCGGGACACACCTTCCCAGACGTCACGCAGTACACATTTAAGGGTGACCGACTTTCTCCCATCAAAATTTGATGGCAAGGTTAACACTGATGTAGCCCAAGCCCATCTTTTGGGATTCCAGGATTACTTAGAAATACATGGATTGGAAAATCCTACGGACCAGCCTCAGTTAGATTATGTGATACAATTATTCAAGAGAACGTTGGCTGACACTGCTAGACTCTGGATTCATTCGCAAACATTCACCTCACTAGATTACCTAAAACAAAATTTTCTCAAACGTTTTGGTACCAACAACTCCTATTATGCACGAAGGCGAGCCTTTGACAAGTTTACTTATCAGACAGGCGATAGTGCTCATGTACATTTATCTAAATTGGAAAAGGCCGCTATGACTCTTGATTACTCTCGTGACCAAATAAGGGATAAGTTTATTGATACCCTTCCCCCCGGCCTGTCGCTCTGCTGTTCTTATGACAGTTTCACCAGAAACCACCCTCCCAGACCTAGTAGACAACACACAATGTTACTTCGATCTAAACGATGGTAATGTTGTAAAACAACAGTCACATGACCAAGCATTGGTGACCCAACAATCTGATGATGAAGGAAAAATCCAGTCACTTTGTAGTAGGCTTGAAGAATTGGAAACTAACGTTAAGGGTCGTAAGAGCGAGTCTCAAACAACTTCAAATAGGGGTCGTTCAACACATAGGAGTGTTAGGCCTAGGGAGCCTCGAAGTCGTTCTTTTACTCAACGACCTCATAGGCAAAATTTGTCATTTTCTCCCCCACAGCAAGCATTATTACCTAATGTTAAGTGCTTTTTATGTGGCAACTTGGGCCATTACCAAAGGTCATGTAACCTCAACCGTCCAAATGATAGACTGCAACCAGACCTAGACTCGTATGTTACAACTCCACAGAGTACAAACTATCAACCTGATCGTAGTTCTAGATTTGGTTATGAACAATCACAGCACTATTTGCAGCATAGGTATAAGGGTAGAAGATCCTTTCGTACTCCTAAATCACGTGATCAGGCTTTTCGTTAAGAGACGCAGAAGACAGAGCCCGTTTTCTGTCGTCTCAAGAGACATCTCAAAATTTTGGCGATATGTATTTAGGTCCTGCACATGACGATGTTGTATTAAGTCTGGACAGTCGAAATTTTATTAAAGGTAACCTTCCAGACAGGTCTATTGTGATCTTGCTTGACAGTGGTGCAACTAGAACTATTTTGTCACAAGACGCAATTTCAAAATCACCATTTCTATCTAGTATAGAACAACAAACCATTGAGCCAATTACCTTTCGTTTAGGAAATGGTGCCAACATTTGTGGAAGTAAAGCATTGACATTTCAAGTATCCATTCAGGGTCATAAATTTCAAGTCACTGCTATTATTGCACCAGGTCTTGTTGGTTTAGATTTAATTCTTGGTACGCCTACTATGAAATCTTAAAATGGTGTTCTGGATTTTGGTTCCTAAACCTTTCGTTTAAAAACGGGTAAGGTCTATTTCAAACCTGTTAAAAGAACTGTTGTTTTTCCAGGTCAAACTCGATATGTAAATGTTCGTACCTCCCTGCCAAGAGTTTTCAAAAATTCAGATATCTTGGCCTATCCAACAAGGAAATTTAACGCCTTTTGTCCATCAAATATGTTATTGAACTTGCGTTCAAATAGGACAAGAATTATTTTGGCAAATTATCCCAAGCTCATTGTTATTCGCACTACTTGTGCAGTGGCATATGCTGTAACCACAAAAGATCATGTTGCTTTGGTACAGGAAATTCCTGCGCATGAATGTTCGGTGCAAAACAACGAGTCATTACATACCATTCACCCTAATGAGTTTGTAAACAATGCAGAAGCCTGTGGTGACATAAGTTCTTTTAATTTAAGGAAATACCCACATTTAAAGTCCACTGATCCTTTGGTATCTCTGACAGAGGAGGAAGTTTTTCGTAAGTTTGTTAATTTAGACAAGAGTGTACTGCATGTTGATGATCATGTTACAGTTTATGACATGTTGAAACAACATAGGGAAGCATTTTCTTTGTATGGTGAGATTTCCCCTTGTACGAATTTTGAAGTTGACTTCACATTGGATAACACGGACCCATTTTTCATTCGACCGTATAAGCTGTCAGAGAATGACAAGAAAATTGTAGCTGACGAAATGGAAAAATTAGTCAAAATGGGTATATTAGCAGTCGGTCATCAATCTTAC
The DNA here is from genome assembly GCA_029531755.1 of Holothuria leucospilota. Classification (NCBI taxonomy): domain Eukaryota; kingdom Metazoa; phylum Echinodermata; class Holothuroidea; order Aspidochirotida; family Holothuriidae; genus Holothuria; species Holothuria leucospilota. The sequence goes on from CM055961.1 coordinate 18,912,097, forward strand.
ACATCCCCAGTATTTTTAATTTCCAAGAAAGACTCTCGGGAAAAACGTGTTGTCACAGACTTTCGGTATCTCAATAGTAGAATCAAACGGTTGAATTACCCCTTCCCCTTGGTGAATGACACCTTGATGAAAATTGGTCATTCAGATGCCAAAGTACTTAGTACACTAGACTTGAAAAGTGCATTTTTCTGCTTGAAACTCAGTGAGCGTTCCCAACCTTATACAGGTGTTGCCCCATTTTCAGGTTCAAAGCATTATTTCTACCGTAGGTTACCCCAGGGGTTGGGCGTGTCCCCAGTAGTTTTCCAAGCCAAAATTAACGATGTGTTGTCAACTATTCCACATTCGGACAAGTTTGTCATTGCACACCATGATGATTTAATTGTTTATTCGCCCAGTATATCAGCTCATAAACAGCATTTGCAAGCTATATTTAGAGCTCTTATTGCCCATGGCTTAAGAATTTTACGAAAGAAATGTGCATTATTCAGAAGGTCAGTAACCTATATGGGACATCTCATTTCATTCAGTAAGGAAGGTCATGCATGTGTTCAACCTCTTAAGTCAAGATGTGATGCAATAAGAAATACACCAACGCCATCTACCATTAAGGCTGTAAGAAAATTTGAATGGTGCAGTCAATTATATATCACAATTTTATCCTTCTATGCAAGAGATTTTGAGACCTTTACATGCCTTGAGTAAGAAACGTAAAGAATTTTGTTGGACAGATGTTCACCAAGAAGCATTTGATATGATATGTGATCTTATGTGTAAGCCACCCATTTTACATATGCCAAAGAGTACTGGTCGTTTGTCATTGTATAGTGATACTTCACGTCATGCCACAGGTTCTTATGTTACACAATTAATCGATGGCAAAGAAAGAATATTGGGTTATTATTCTAAAGTTCTGCCAAATGCATGTCAAAGGTATAGTGTAACTGAACTGGAATTATTTGGACTTCTCATCAATGTCACTGCATTTAAATATTTACTGAAAGGAGTTGAGTTTGATGCATATGTTGATTACTCTGCTATCGCAGACATTTTTAAGTCTAAACGGGAACCTCCCACTTCAAGAGTTGGTGAATTGCTCTTTCACTTATCAGAGTATAAAATGAAAGTAGGCTACAAGAAGGATTCAGTAGTAGTATTAGCAGACTATTTATCACGTGCTCCCCTTCAGGATGACTCGGAAATTGACAAGATTCTGCCAGTTTCCTTTGATAATGACACTTCAGTTGAACAACTTCATCCAGTTATGACAAGATCAAAGGCCAAAGCATTAGGTGTGGTAGTTCCAGACCTTTATTCCAAAACGGAAAACTTCTCAGCGTCAAACGGCTAAAGTGACAGCACCGAAAACGTTTAGTAATCCTCCCAAATCTAGTGTAGTGCTTCCGAAGACTTTGCCAACAGCGTCAAAGCCTTCCAAAATTCACAAGCCTGTTACAGAACATGCTAAAACTAGTAAAGCGCCACCACCTCCCGTATCCATGAAGTCATATAGGCCGTCTGCGATCTCTAGCTTTCCCCAGTACAAGGAACCTCCTCTAGTGCAACCTGAACCGCGCTTAGTGGATCAGTTACCCCTTCCCCCAGATCTTTTTAGAGATCCCCCACCTGTGTTGTATACACCGCCTAAGCCGCTTGTTCCCAGAGTAGACAAGCTAGTTACAGGACATATTCCGAAGCAAAGGGAATTACAAAGGGTAATGAAAAACATCCAACGTAAAATAACAAAGGATTATAATCTAACCTTTGAGACTTCAGAGTTACGAATTCAACAGGAGTCTTGCCCACATTTTAAACCTATATATGACTATTTGGCTCACGATATTCTACCATCTAATCCTAAGGAAGCACGCTCTGTTTTACTTAAAGCAGAAAGTTATATTCTCTGCAATGGTGTTTTATTTCGTTTATTTCTTCATGAAAAACGTGACACTAAGATGACTCTTCAATTAGTCATTCCAGACAATATGGTGGACCAAGTTATTTCAAGGTATCATGATATTTTAAGTTGCCACCAGGGTGTAATGCGTACTTACCATACTCTCCGACAATATTTCTACATGCGGAATATGTTCCAGTGTGTCAGTAATTATGTACAAGCATGTTTACGATGCCAGGAATTTAAGGGCAAACCAGATAAGTTACGGCCATTTCACACCAGAATTCCAGACTCCTATCGGCCGTTTGACAAAATCAGTCTCGATTTTAAGACAATGCCAACCTCCGTATCGGGATATAGACATCTTATGGTGGCATGCGATGAGATTACGAGGTTTGTAGTATGCGTACCCTTGAAAACTCTGGATGCCGAGACAATTTGCGAAGCGATTCTGCAAAAAATCATCACTATTTTCGGTCCCCCTACTCAACTTATTACTGACGCCGCTGCCTCCTTAACAGGCAAGCTTGTTGAATTGTTATGTAAAGCACTTGGTATTGATCAAAAAATGATCAGTGTCCTAAATCATGGTTCTTTACACGTTGAGAGACACATTCAAACGTTATCCAATTTCTTAAAGGTTAATTTGAACCAACTCGGTTCAGACTGGGTAAGATTCGTACCTACCACAGCGTATGCCTAGAACTCCTTTGTTTCTCTATATGTGGGCGATTATAGTCCGTTAGAACTTGCCTTTGGTAGAAAACCACCAAATCTTACCAACCTTTCATTTAACCCGATGGAAGGACTGTCTCGTTCATATGAAGAGTATGCTCAAGTTTTGAAAGATCGTTTTGATCATTTGTCTAAAGTTCAATTGGAATTGCAAAGGCGTCATCAAAATATTCAGAGAGCCAAAGTTGCTAGTAAGCTTTCTAGAAATCCTATTCATCGAATAGGACAATTAGTGTATGTATACCATCCATCGAGTTCTAGCCTTACTGCTAACTCACGAAAGATAATGGCAGAATGGTGTGGACCCTTGGTTATACACCAAGTGTTGGATCGTACACATTATCTCCTAGCCACACTGCAAGGTGAAATTCTTAGTGATGTCTTTAATTACAATCGTTTGAAACCATGTTATATTAAGGCTTCGTCAGTTAAGAAAAATATTACTGATGTTTCTAAGTTAAAAGAAATTCTTGAGAAAAACACTCAAGACAAAGTTCATTTTATTTCGGAAGGAAAGGACTCTTATTTCTTTTGTGATGAAACGGGGACAATTTTGCCATCCCTGACCTCGTCCGATATTTTATGTGTTGCTAATGCGGATCCAATAGATATTTCTCAGTATGTTTTGCATTCAAAAGAGAATACCAATCTCGCCTTTCCAAGTCGTCAACAACTGCGACAATAGCGCAACACCTTGCCTTGACTGCCAAATCTCCCACAAAGGGATACACAGCAAAGAAAGCACGATTTAAGGCAGGTCATTTACAAATTCTGTTAGAGTTACAGCAAGAAAGTAATGCTGTACCATTTTCTTTTTGGTGGTCTGTCGCAAAATATGCGCATACCGAAAAAGCAATGAATTTTTTGTTGGAAAATAATTTGAATCTTACAGGTTCACCAAGTAAAATGCACAAGAAACTCTTTGCATAGTCACATGCTATGTTTGCATTTGAGATGCTTCATTTGTTATACAACGCTAATGTCTTATTGGTTATGACAACCATTTTACCTGTCATTTCATTCTGATGTTTTTATGTGATGCCGATATTTTAGATTACTGTTCTGTGCAGAAACTTCGTCAACATACCCGGGAATTAATAAAAGTTGACAGATTTCAGTTGTTCACATTTTTTGAAACCAGGTGCCTACAGTGTATGATCACCAGTGTGTTGTATAGCCTTGCGCAGTTTGATTACGTATACATTGTGTAAAAATTCTTGGAGAAGAGTATTTACTTTGTGTTTTTCCTGAAAGGTACGATATATCACCTTTTAGCTTTGCAATGATACAAGTGTTGAGTGACATTGTAACATAAAGTGTGTTTCTCTTTAAAGCTTCATACTTTTATGATTGTTGTATATAAAGCGAGTAAGAGGTATTCACAGATAAGGAAGGTGATTTCGAGATGTCATTACCAGCATTTCCTTGGGCTCATCTGTGAGTGCACCTTGTAGTAAAGATGACAGTTTATGCTTTTCACTCTTTGTTCTTCAATTTCTTGTAATTGTAAGTTTGAAAGTACTTGAAAGATTTTCATGTGATTTTCGATCCAATGGCACAGTGTTTTTTTTTTTTTTTTAATCTCGACCATTCCTTCCCATTTCCCTCGATTTGTTTTCTCCCAATGCCCTATCCCCATCTTTACTTCATGATGTGGAGCTTTTGCAAAATGTAAGGAATATATGTCATATTGTATGTTAACCTTTTTGTCAAGTTTGCATTATTCATGAATATTGATTGATATCACTGTTTACATTCTATGATGCCAGTGTAATTGTGTTGCCTTTTACAGAATTGCTTCAGTGGGTTAGCACAACATCTCAGATGTATATCAATGCCATTTCAGATCCCTTTTTCCTCACACATTTTGAAGAGTAAAATTTTTCCAACTGCGTTTCAAAATTTTAGAAAATTAGGAGGGATGTCGTGTAAATGTTATGATGGCACATTTTGTCAACGGTAATTATGGTTCAATACCTCCATTTACATAAAAGTTAGACAGTGCAGTGAGTGCGCACGACACTTAGTCTAGCTAGTTTCCCCCACCTCCGTGACTGGTCAATACTGTCGGCGTCTTACTTTCGGCCAATCAGTACCCATATCCCATAGTTGTAGACTTCCTGAGATTTACTCCAAGGCGTGGGTCATGCGACACCCGTAGACTGATCTTAGACGAGTATACATTGTGTTACGTTATACGAGCATGTAGCTCTCTAGCTGTCATCATTCGAGATCTTTACTAATCTGTAAATACTTTAGAAAATTGAGGAAATAAATCAACGACTGATCACTCCGTCTAATCATTGAACTCTTTCTGTGAACTTCCATTTTTTTTCTGTGTGAACTGTGGAAAGCTTTTCGAACCCCGCTGAGCTAACCGCACCCAACAATAGGCTGATCGGTAATAGTCTCATAAACAAAGCATTGTCTATTATTGCACCAAACAATAGGGTATTTTGCACCATTCCCATTTCCATACCTGTGAAAAATGCTTGCATCTTAAAGTATTTAGTTTGTGTTTTCCTTCTTGACAAAATTATGTTGTTTGTTTTAAATATCATTTCATATTTGTACTTGCAAAAACAGTTGATGGAAGTCCAGTTTTTCTACTAACCAACATTTTCAATCTATAAAACATCCATTTCTGTTAAATTGTAATTGAGAATTTCAACAAAACCGCAAGCGAATTATGATCCAAATTGAGCGTTTTGTTTGACATGATATTACAGTTAATACAGAAGAGAACATCTGTCCTATTAACTATTATTTACCAACACGAAATTGATGTATTTCTACAATAAAGATATAAGGTGCTAATCTGAACCCATTTTCTTATCTGTGATGGTGTTACATTGAAGAGTACCCACCAAAAAAATTGTGTGGCAAAAGTTCCAATACCACACTAGAAAAACCGTGTCCTACTGTGTAAAATTATGGTTGGGTGTAAAAAATAGTGAGTTTTATGTCATCATTTGTCGGACAATGTGTGTTTTTAATAAAAATTTGACCTACTTTTTAAGGTGCCATGCTTTTACCTGCATTACCGCAGTTTGCCGCATGTGGCAAAGAGTGGAGAACCAAAATACATTTTTACAAAGGCAAACATGTGGCAAAGTGGGGTAAAGTAGAACATTGTGTGTCAAATTGGTTCCAATCCCACATGTGCCACCACTCATTATCTCACTTTTCCAGTTATGTATTTTCCTATGCACTGCCACATGTGATTATGCATGTTCACATATGCCATGCCCCACATTTTTTTGTAAGGGTACAACCCACTCTGAATATCTGTAAACTTCATAGGTAAATTTTGCTGGAAAACAGTATGCAGACGGGAGAAAAAATCCCTAGAGCACTGAAAACTCTACCAGATCTAAAATGTTGTTACAGTGCCGAAAGAAACGACGCTTCTTTATTCCGATTCCTTCAGCTATTAAATCACAAGGCATGCTGTGCATCTTCCTGACGGCTTGATTTAAATGTACTGTTGGCTACCCACAGGAGTAGCTAACGTTTTACGGTGCACAAGTGTCGAATGTGTGCACCCTTGGTGTGTAACGTGTGCTATGGGCACCCGTGGTGTGTAACGTGTGCTGTGGGCACCCGTGCACTCACCAGCATGTCCTTATCGGGACACGTAGCCTTCGCGGAGAGCTCCGCTCTCGCACGTCTTTCCTAGCTCACGCGCGGCTCGAAACTGGCGTAGCTGCCCGAAAATTCCGTCACTGCAACGAGCTCTCACGCGAGGCTGCACGTGCTTGCACGGCACCGCAGCCTGCCCTGAAGTGGCCACCTCTGATCGCCTAGATCTCTGGCAGCTCCGCTGTTGTGCAATTCCGGTGTTTCCCCTACCGGAACATTTCTCGTGTCCCGGTAAGGAAGCGAGGGTGCGTACGGGTGCTCTGTCGCTTTACTATGAGAAATACTAATGTAACAACAGAAATTATACCTGTTTGCAGTGCAAGCATGTAGGTCACCGCAGGCCCTTAGCCAGGCCCGGGGCACGGAGGGCCGTGCTCCCCATGCTGATCACGTGCCCCCCCCCCCCCCATACGGAAAATCGATCGAAAATAGAATTTTAGTACATGTAAACGGTGACCCTGGTATGACACTAGGCGATTTTTGACCCAAAATGATCCCAAAAGGAGTTTAATAATGAACGTACTTTGTTTTCTGTAACATATTTGTTCGCTACACGCGGTTTCATCTTCAGTTAAATATAATTTTAACACCCATTTCAGATATGATGGCTTAATTTATAAAGTTATAGGTTCCATAATTAGGCTATTGTTGTTTCGTGTAGGCGTGATTCCCGGAAAAACCGCAAAATTGAATCCATGAGAAGTTCCATCCTCTTTCTCTTACGATCTGGAAGATTCTTAATTCAGACTCAACATCATGATAAACATTTTTGTAAGAAACATAAAGTGCCTCAATGTCCAAGGGTCGTGGAAGGGAGCATTCCCCGCGACCAGTAGCCCGGCTTCGTAGTTTTGCTCTAAGAAAGACACTCATCACCCTAAATACATTTTGGTTGGGAGAAAGCAAAATTCTGAATTGGTCATTGGTGAATGCTCTTTGATTGACATCAAAGTCAAAAGATGCAGAGTAGCTCACATTACACAACATGCGCAGATATGTTCTAGTTACATATTATGGCCTTGTATGCCCACCAGGATATGACCTTAAGCAATAAACTAGGTTTGTGCCCGCACAAAGGTGTCTGCACAAGGAAGGGGCTCAAGACATTTTGGAAGGAATAACTTAGTCAGGAGAATTGGAACTGTCTAGGACGAGTAGGGGCAGGTTCTTCCATTAAAACCCAACTTTTCTAACTTTCCTTTATAAGAACCTAATATTTCCAATTTTTCTTCAACAGAACCCCAAATTTTTTGCCGCGCGCCCAAAATTCCGCGTTTCGTATCCTTTCTGTAATCCATTGTTTCTGGCGGAGCTTCGGGTTACTGGACCCCTTAGGGGAGCTTGGTCCCTTCGTCGGGCTTATCTTTCCACCACCCCTTGCTGAGTCTGTATGCAGGTTTTACCGTGGTAAGTAATTTTCCTGCAAAATTTCGGCGCGCTCACAAGCTCACAAGCGAAATTATATTACCCATGGACATTAGTATAACACAAATTCCAGTGAAATATTCTAGCCAAAGCTACATGAAGCCTCAAAGTTAGATGCCGGACATTAAGAGGCTTTCATGTAGTAATCTAGTACCTTGAGTAACACTCGTAAAGCGACGACTATATGGTTAGAAGCTAAATTTACTAGTACCACAAAATTATTCCGAAATTTACTTTTCCTGTTCATACAAAATTTCGTTCAAAGTAGAAATACGATAATGACCATCTAAATTGTGAACTGTAAAAAGATTGGTGTGCTCTCACTGTCATTCAAAGTCCTGCTCAAAGCTCCATGATAGTGTTCCCATTTTGTTCATTCGCCAGACATTCGGGAAATTTCCCTCTGGGTCCTAACGAAATCATACTCAACCACACCAAGCCTGCCTAATGGCAGCCCCTGCTCCCCTCGCCGTTCGCAAAGTAATCAACTCTTCACCTGCGCTTGCGGAGCTGCAGAAGCATCATCGTGATCATATTCTTGTTCCCTTCACTTGTAGAGACTTTTCACGTCTCTGTATTGCAAAAGGAGGGGAAATTTCTATTACAAGAGTGAAATTGTCAAGCGCTTCACGCGTATGTGCACACGTAAAACTGATACCTTTTAGCTGTCTGTGGTAAGCTTGAGATATCATCCCCTGTAGTTCCCGCAAATTGTTATCATATGGTTGCACTACTTACTACAACCATAATCATCTTCGGGGCCCCCCCCCCCCCCCATATCAGAGTTTCTGGAAACGGGCCTGAGTCACTGTGGTGTTATTTCACTCCCGCCTGACTGGCAAACCTATAAGAACATTTCTGAAAACCACTGTTTCTGGCTTTTGCGATATGAACAAGTATTTTCAAGGTTTAGCATTAATTCAGTACATTTTTCAAGCTACCAATGCACAAAGCGTCTGCAAAGACGAAAACTGTAGGGCATGTCGATTATTAAACGATTTCAGAAAATGGCCTTGATCCTGACTTCAAACAAGGATAAAAATTCAGAAAAAGAAGAGTGGATGCTTTATTGAGATCATTACTCTGAAAATGTATGATCCAAATTTTAATTAAATCGATGCACAAACAACGATATGCGCGCGATTTAAACCCAGTGCCTATAGGTGACAAATTTGTTTCTCTTTTCTGCTCTTCCTTCGTTACAAGGCAGTTTATGCTTACTTTAGCCTTTGAATTATATTAAGTATCTGGGTATGCAGTTTGCGCCCAGTAATTCCAATGTTACCACACTGAAGCACCGGACATAGTCATGGTCTAGTGTACCTCACAGAAAAAAGGATAAAAAGTTTCGACCCATTGAATCTTGTTTTCAATGTCGAACAGTTGTGTAACTAGCAGAAGGAAGGAAACTGTAGAGAGACCGGAAGTTGCTTCTCTACTATACCTATAGGCTATGGTAAGTCTGTGCTACAACAATGTGAGTACAGTGGTTGCTCGCAGTTTGGTTTCGAAGCTGTAGAGGACCGAGTATAGAGGTCGATAGAACATTTCAATTGAAGTGAATTTGTTCGAACTGAATGGTACTCGCTAGGAGAACTTTTTCGTTGAAGTAAGCGCTGACATAAGTGATAACATACATCGGTCATGATTTTGAATCATTTCATTCAGTATCTTATTTTCTGTCAACGTGCAATTATTCATACAAAAGAAACAGGGAGGAAAAAGAAAAATTCACGGTTTTTTAGTATTTTTAGTATAATTCTAGAAGGAAACATTCCACGTACATGAAACTTGGCACATATGATGAACGTGCCTAATACCACCAGAATATGTGGTTGCCATGGCAACCAAGGTCAAAGATCAATTTTTGTGAGAAATCACATTTTTTTAGTTTTTTTAGTATAATTCCAGAAGGAAACATTCCACATACACAAAACTTCACACATATGATGAACATGTCTAATGCTACCAAATTATATGGTTGCCATGGCAACCAAGGTCAAAGATCAATTTTTGTGAGAAATCACATTTTCTTAGTTATTTTAGTATAATTCCAGAAGGAAACATTCCACATACATGAAACTTCACACATATGATGAACCTGCCTAATGCTACCATAATATATGGTTGCCATGGCGACTGGGATCAAAGGTCACGTGAAATAAGGTCAAAGGTCAATTTTTGGGAAAAATCACACTTTTTTTTAGTATTTTAAGTGTAACTCCAGAAGGAAACATTCCACATACATGAAATTTCGCACATATGATGAATGTGCCTTCCGCATATCATATTGTGTGCACAGATTTTCTGTAAAGCACACTGGATTCGCCCTTTTTGCACAACAAAAGGGCGCATGGAGATGCAAATATCAGGGCGGCAGTGCGGATTTGACATACGCGCCTTTCTATACAGTGATGTGCGTATAATAGGCACGCATTACGGAAAACGTCATTGTTAGAACAACGCAGCTTGCATAAGCATTGTATTCGCGCAGAAATTAGTTGGCCTATCTTTTTATCTAGAATACTTCACACGTACTTCTGCGTTATCATCGACGAACGCGCTGGTAGTTGCTTTCACTTTGTGAGCGCGTGAAAAATTACAGGCCGATATTAAAGTGAGTAATTTGAAGATACCATAGAACTGACATACATATGGATAGATTATGAGCTTCAATTCAAACCACTCATTGTGCGTTCATATTCAAGTGCACATATCCGGAGACCGGAGACCAATTTTGAAGTGCGGGGGTTAACAATCGAAGCTGCCCAATATGTTCAATAAAATAAATGCAGTTTACTGCGGCCCAAAACACCCACGGCAGAAAAAGTGTGGGGGCTAAAGCCCCTTAGCCTCCCGTCTCAGCGGTCCCTGCAGTAATGTGTAGGCCTTATGCCACAAGGAAGAGAGAAAGTTCTTCCTGTGAGTTATAATATGGCTTAATGCGTGTGCTAGCGATGAGATAAGCAACTCCGTGGATTGCGCTCTTGTTCTTCTTTTTTCGCTACCGGATCCCCCTTCCTAGTACAAAGGTACGAAAGTGTACACGCTAATATATTAGATGGCTGCATGGTACCCAACAGAGTGTTATGTCTTACCCATAGACCCTTTTCCAAATAGCAACTACAAAGGATTATGGGATAGACTTTAAGTACGCATTTTTTTTTTTTTTTGTCCACAGTAAAATGCCATTGACGAAAACGACACACACCAAAACTCGATCCCACAATCCTTTGTAATTGCTATTTGGAAAAGGGTCTATTTTGAGCATTCATTTAAGTTTTAACATTCCTTCATTGTACTGTTTTATTTCCCAGAAAGTTGTAAATTAAGAGTTAACTCTTACCTAAGATCAAACGTAATCTTAACAGTAGAATGTAACAATTGAACATAACAACTGAGGAATTATCTTAGATTTGAAATAAATTTTGAGTGTGTTAAAATGAGTACGTAGTAGGATACTTCCATTTCCACCGAATGTTCCCGATTTTCCTAACTCTGCTATTTCTAACATTTCGTAAGTGTAATTCGTCATAAAAATCCTATTTGGCGTTCCATAATGTGTAACGAGCTGACTAAGAGCGATAATTATGACTTTGAATAAACAAATTTTAAAACGTCAACATTCCAGCCTCCTCCTCATGGAACCCAAGGGTTTCCAACTCTACTGATAATCTTCGGTATTTACAGTATTTCACTCACATCTACAGACAAGCACTACATGTACATGCTTGTGCACAGAATGAGCACTATAGATAACGTCATTAACGTGCTATATATAGGCAGACCGACAGACACACCGACAGACAGACAGGCAAGACAAGACGCCCTTGAAACTGGGCGTCATGGCTTGGCTGATAGCATCACGACTTGGCCGATTTTTTTAACGATAGAAAACCGCAAATGACAAACTGACCTTGGTATTTCTCCCAGGTTTTCATAGCCAGAACAAAGACTAGGGGTGTACCTCATTGCTGAAAATTTCAAGGAATAATGCTCGTCTGTAATGATAAGCACGCTCTTCGTTAATTTCGAAACATGAAGTACCTATTTGTTATGTTTGTTTGTCTCAAATATCAATAATTTGACAGATTGTTGATTTTTTTTTTTTTTTTTTGACAGATTGCTGATATTTATTTCCGTACATAACTTCACTAAATCTGAACCAATTTTCATGGTTCAAGATTCATTTGGTAACTAATTTAGCGGCTGAATCTGATTCTAGTCACATCATACGTGGAAATACATATCGACCCTTAAAAATCTTTTGAAAATAGATGCCCAGTCTCTTAAGGTTAACCAAAAAATACGTCACTTCACCGCTGGATTCGGAAACCAAGGTGGAAGTATAAATGCCCAGATTTCAAGCTGACGAAATCTGTAATGCGCTATATTAAATAGTCGCATGGAGAACTTAGGCCATGTAACCCGTGACATTGGCACTTGTCTAATACTGAAAGAGGATTTTCAATATGTTAACGGAAACTAGCTTCAAGCAGGATTCGAACCAGCGACCTCCCGCATACAAGGGGGATGCTCTGACCCAAAGATATTATAAGCATAGATTCCAAACTCCTATACCTACACTGTTACAGAACGTGACTCCTCATGGAGACGCAAATATCGGACGTGCGGAAGTGTAAATTTGACATGATCCACGTTCTGTTCGGCGATCTGCATACAAATATAAGAACGCGTTACAGAGAATTTAATTGTTAAAAGAGGTTGGCGTGCGTGCACTTTTGAAACGCGATCTATACGCGCAGAATACATTTCTCTCTGTATTATCCGGAATACTTGACCCACACCTCTCCGCGCTCGTGAAACAAACGCACAGGTCAATTTCCCGTTGTGAGCGCGTAAGAACTTAAACGCGCATACCAAATTGCGTTTCTTAAAGATACTATAAAAACTGACCAATCAATAAGTCTATCAATCTATAAGTCTTCCATACTTATCGAATGACGCTGCAAAATCGGTTGCCCATGCCTTGATTACATCCAAGGTTGATAATTGTAACTCGCTGTTGGCTGGTCTTCCTGTGTCTACTTTAAAGCCCATTCAAAAGGGTTGTTAATATTACTGCTCGTGTTGTTTCTAGATGTCCGAAGCTTACCAATGTTACTACTTTGTTGAATTCTCTAATTCACTGGCTCCCAGTTGAGTCTCGTATTCGGTTTAAAGTAATGTTGATATTGTATAAATCATTAAATGGTAATGCTCCCTACATCAAAGAACTGGTTCAACCGTACCAGACCAGACCTGGTCTAAGGTCAGCAGGCAAACAATTTCTATTAGTACCGCGAACATTTACTAGTTATGGTGATCGGTCTTTTGCTGTCTTTGCCTGTAAATCATATAATAACCTCTCACTTGAGATCCGTAATTCGCCAACGGTTAATTGCTTTTAGTCTAGACTAAAAACTTACTTATTTGGGTCACTTTAATTTAAGATTGCTTTTTGTAAAGCGCTTTGAGCCTTCGTGGGGAAAGCGCTATATAAATATCTTCAATGTATGTATGTATGAACTTCAGACCAGTCATTGTGAGTTCATGTTCAAGTGCACTTATGTGGAATGCTGCCAGGAAGACATATACTTCTTCTAGTAAGTGGAATTTATTGAGGAGTGATTCTCCTTAATGAACAATATTTCGAAATAACAAGTATTAATACTTTTGTAAGACATTCATTTGCCTGTTCGTTTACGAAACGACTGAACAGTGATCAGCACTTCCGCCCCGATATTTTGGCTCCATGAGGAGTCAACGCGTCATTTTAAGTTTGGAATCTATGCTTATAATATCTTTGCTCTGACCACTGAGCCATTGAGAACCTTAATATTGTCGAGTCCAATGATGTACATTCTAACGCGCCCAAGCGCGCCTTACCGCCAAAGGCTGACTTTGGCGGTAAACAGGAAGCAGCACTGTATGAGCTCAAATACGGTAAACGTCGACATTTGGTGACGTCATAATGTAGCTTATGAATAGAGTTTACTGTACGTGTTTAACATTGGCAGGTGAGATTTAGGGCAAAGGGTTAGTTTCTCCCTGAGATATCGGAACATGCCAAACAAAGTTTACATGCCACATTTTTCCTCATAGTACGTTTATTTAAAGTACACTGTTTTTCGCTAACCGTGCTGTTGATAGTTGTTTCGCAGAATTGCTTTGCCGTATTTCAAGTGTCATGGCGTCCCCCACGCAGTATTCATCGGATGTCAAGAAAGCAATGGCTGTTTTTAGGTTATGACACAAAAGTCAGGTATCTAGCGCCTTAGACGCTAAGGGGCGCTTGCGCTTGACTCAATGTCTTCAAAAGTAATGTCCAAAATTATTGTTGCCCTTTGCGCGCCTAAAGTTTTGCATCACCCATCCTTTCTGCGACCTGTCACCTTTTTCGGGGCTTTGCATTTTACCCTTACGTTGGGGAGATTAGCCATCCTGTAGGGAAAATCCTTTCCCCACACGAAACTAGTGACACAAATCTGTGGTTCAAAGTGCGATTTTCCTGTCGTCTAGTGCGTCTGAAAAGCCAAATTTTCTACCTCAACCCCAACCATGGTCGGGCTGAGATCCGGTTGGTCCCTTAAGACTCTGTAATGTTGCAGGAAGCCCCCTTAAAGAACTTCTTCCTACGAAAAATTCGTACCTTTAAGGCTCTGCAACTGTTTGTCACAGATACAGCTGCGGGACCTCTTACGTGTAAATTTCGCCTTTGCCAGAGTGTCCTCTTCCTTATCCTGATATCATCTCTTGCGGCCCTCGACCTCAGCCCAGATATTTGTTCCTACTAGTTTTAAGTCCCACTGTATGAGTGGATTTATGTAGCCCAAAGCAAACCATAACGTAATCCGTCGGATACACCGATACGCCCAATCAATTTATCGTCAGTTCAAAATAGGTCAAATTGTGAATTTTATTTTGTAGTCTGCTTAGTGTTCATGTAATGCTATTTACAGATGATAAAATAGCCCAAAACCTGCATGGGGGACTTTCCCCCTGGACTCTCACCAGAGTCTTGTCTTTTGGACTCACGAGGACCTGGGCCCAAACGCCTTGAGGGAAGTACTTTGTGTCTCTACAACTCCTTCAGCCCGGCTCAGTCCTTCATGTCATATGCCCCTTCGATGGAACGTTTTGCCACCCAGTGTCCCCATCCACTTCGAAAAGTTTGGCGAGGCCACTGCGTTGATGGTACCTAACCACTAAATTTGTTTAAGGACTGCTGTGTCTCTGAGGGTCTTTTTGGGTGGCCAGTGGTTTAACTTGAATGGAACTCCTAGAGAGTTTGATGCACAGGCGCTCCGTAGTAGTATAAGTGCATACTGTAACCTAACTGCATACACTCTTCTACAGCCTATACTAGTACCGCCAATGGACATGGATAGAAGTTGACACCCTAGTAATTTCTTACGGTTCACCTATTGTTGTATGAAGGCCTTTAGTACACAATTTAAGTATCCAGGTTAACTAACCTTAGATGAAACTCTTCATAAGTACTAATGGGCTGATTGCCATGGTACTGTATCTACGTTCGTATAATAAAAGTCACTTACGGGCGTGATAATTCCGTTAGAGAAAAAAACCGTGGGAATTCCCATAAAAGTCCCATAGGAAATTTCCTATCCGATTTGGGCCAACGGGGAACGCTTCCCATTCCTTTATCCTTCTAACACCCTACACAACAGCCTATTTACTAACAAGCATAGTCTTGGGTGTACTGAATGTCACAATATATAGCTCCTCATCCAATTTGCAAGTCCGATAAATAGTTAGGTTCTAACTTCCATAATTATGCATGTCTTAAATTCAAGCTTCTCCATATATGCTCAGGCAGCTGGAGTCCATTACCACTCAAACCAGAATCACAAAGATGTATGTTAATTCAGTAAAGTAGTATAGCTTTCACAAGAATAGTCCATTCAAGTTGAAATACAAAAAAAAAAAAAAAACACCACATGTGTCTTCTTCAGTTCCTTGCAGAGTGTAATTGTTTTAGCAGAATCCTGGCACTCTCTCCAAGTGTAAGGTGTTTATATGCCACAACATACACCATTGCACCATAGAGGTATTACCCCATACTGTACTTCCATTACTGCACAACTTCATTCCTGGCTGTGTGCGGCAACTGCTGTATTCCTATAAGCTTCGACTTTTATACCTGTAGAGCCTTAACAACACAGCACTGTTCAGCTGTGTAAGCAGGGAGTTGCTATTTGACTGGAGATTTGTCTTCACAATCTCTTTGAAGTCACCAAGTTACCGACATGTAACATAACACTCTTATCAAAACAGCTAGGTGCAATAAACCTCCGTGTGCGGTAGCTAATTTGCATACGCCGCACACACTGTACTACAGCGCTAGCTTTGGCTCTCCGTGTAAACAGCAACTATCCTAGTAAGAGTAATCTCGATGCGAGAACATGTATACATAATGGTCTAATCACCTCATACAGTCGAATGTTAACTACAGTCTGGGTTACCCTGATCAGATTTCGCCATAGCTGCGTAATACAAGCTGCATGCTTTGACTGCACACACTAATGTATATAGAACAAACACTTGCCGTAAAGACAACGAGAACTAAAAATAAAAGCAGCAAAGACCACAAAATCGACATAAATCACTTAACTTATTGCCAATTCACATTTCTACCTAAAATAATAACGGTGCTGAACTGAAAAAAGGTTATTTTTCTATCCCGATAAAGATTTCGCAGAATTAGTATATGGCATTATGGACAAAAAGTAACGTTAAAATTTCCGTTAGTTCCGCTCAGCAAAACGCGCCAAAATTCGTCAACTTCAGTAACCATAGAAACAAATGGAAATTTTGCAAAATCTAGGCCCCGAAAAATGCTCTTTTCGGTAAATTGGCGCTTGGTGCCACGTTTTTTCTCTTCGTGAAATGTACGTATACAAACATAGCTACCTACACAGTACGTTCAGAAAATGCGATTCATTGCGGAAAAGCACGAAAATACTCAAATCTGAGGCCCTGAAATTGCAGTTTGACCACCAAGTTTTGTCACAATACGATTTTTAGGGTTCAACAAAAACGGAGGAAAACTTAACTTAGAAAAAACTCTGAAAGAAAAGGAACTTACCCATCAATAGATTTATGTCCAAGCTTGAACTGCACATATATTACAACTGTAACACCTCACTTATTTTCTACTGCGCATGGTATAAAATAGGGAGAGTCCCATTAGATCATCGATTTCTGTACTGAGCAATGGTTTCAAAACCAGCTCAACCGATAGAGGGCGTTTGGAGCTGTCGGTAAGATCCTTGTCTTCAAAGGATATTTTACAGGTCCCCTGGGGAGCCTGTCCTTGGTTAAAATTCAAAGATTTTGCAAAGGCAGGATTGTGTGTCCTGAGGTAGATTTAAGGACAAGGTTCATAAAATTTTTGAAGACAAATCTCCAGTCAAATAGCAACTCCCTGGTGTAAGCAAGCTGTATAGCTGTTTGTATACTGTGTCTACCGTACAGCTGTGCATGTGTGTGTACCCAAACAATAGTGTTGTTTGTACTTGAAAAGCCCTCTCGTATCTGCACATAGCTCATCAACCAATCACAATGGCTTCTGCCCTAGAGTGGAACATGTACTGTATACAACAGTATACACACTGTACAGTACAGCAGAAGTTCTATAGGTACCTTACAGGCAAAGTACTGTACACAATAAGTTGCTGGTTAAATTGTAAAAGGAAGACTGTCAAAGCATACATTATATCAGTTAGTTAAAAATACTACATGGGCCATATACAGAAGTAAATCAGTGGCCGCAGCAAAATTTTCAATACCACAGTAATATACAGAGGCAGAAAATTTCAATTAGCTAATTCAGTGTACAAAAATACATGAAAGGCGTATGCCAGTGCATAGTGTGAGCAATGAATTATTGAAATAAACCCTAGCTATCACTGGATTATAATACTGTGGGGCGTACAATTCTACAAGGGTAGAAGCTGTAAATTCGTTATATCCATTTACAGCAATTAATTAATGGCTAGCATACAGATAGGAACAGCTTTCTCAGTGCTAGCTGGTAATCACTTTTGTACCCCGCAAGAGTTAAATGCAAAGGTCAGTATGCAACTTTTCATTTCTACCACTGAAACAACATTGTGCCAAAGAAGGGGCCGCGCCACGGGGGGAGGGGGTGCAGGGTAGGCATTTCCCCTATGGTTTTTTTATCCCAAAAAATAAAATCGTCTAAAAAACGTTTTAAGACCTAATTTTGTAGAGGTGGGTTGAGTAGTTACACCCCCACGGGGTTAAAGTTTGATTTTCGCCCTTATCTGCATCCAGGTGGAGGGAATATTAGAAACAATCGAAAGTGCAGTCGAATGACATGTTTTGACAAAAAAAGAAATGACACTTGGACATTGCAAGTTTTGAGCCTGTAATGAAGTCATTTAAGTCAGTTTACTCATATTAGTGCAAGTGATTTCAAGCCACTCAAAACGGCGCCGTACCGAGTGATATTTAAGTTTCGTGTCGCCTCAGGATCATGGCTCCATTTGCCAGTAGTTTCAGGTTTTCCCCTGCAAAAGGAGATAGCCTTCAGTACTTTCTCAAAAACAGTTTTCAAAGGTGCTGCATAGTGTCCCATCACGGAATTTAAAATCTCTTGAAGGTATAGACTAGGTTTTGCCTTCTTACATGTATAACACAAAGGGACACTTAGAAAACAAATTGCAAGCCTGTGGAATGTTCTTACATAAAATGTACACTATCAGTTCAAATACGAACCAGAACTGGTGCAGAGGCTAGATTTACAAGTGCTACAGTAAATTTACCCAGATAAAGGTGATGGAGAAAGCCCCGATAATGTCCCTTATGATAATGTGGGCTGGATCACATGGACCCATTTGGATCTAGGTTACAAAATTCAGTGAGCCCATATGAGCTGACCCATATAGTACACTTACGATGGCCCATATGGTACCCTTAAAAACCCTTTATACGACCATGATATATCTCCTCATGAATTTGCCACATGGGGTATTCTTCTTTTTATCCACATTGTACTATTTATAATACTTGACCACATGAGAACCAGAACTTTTCTATATGGATTCTTTGGGTTGATGTGTATAAGCCATTATGAAGCTTGGTAGCAAAATATAATGGGCTCATATGGGTTCACTAACCCGCATGTTAGCTTATATTGTTCCCATAAGAATCGCACATCAGCGTATTACTTGGGCATGGTGAATGCATCCGCAGACGTTTCTCTTAGTACGGTAATATAAAGTGGGCCAGCATGCAGCATAATGCCAGGAACGTAAGTTGCTAGTTGCAAATGAGGAAGAGTCAATAAGCAAAATTTGGATTTTTAATTTTGTATGTCGATGTCATCACATCGACTGTATCTGTTGCTAGAAATTTCTCTAAAAGACGTTGTATGTTTACGTAAGGTTAGTTATGAAATATATTTCATGTCATTTTCTTTTTTCTATGAAAGCCTCAGAAGCCTCGAAAACAAGGATAATAGAAGCAAGATGCTCACCTTTCAGGTAGTGAAGTTTTGTTCTTCTTTTATACTTATTTTGAAAGCACACTCGGCCACGATTTTGGTTGAATGCTACTCGTGCGCAACCATGTCGTTGCCCGTGAATGGCTGCTTTTTTGTCTGATAAGGTGTATCGTGTGCGATCTTGTAGTTGCCTGTAAAAGGAGATCTTTGCTTAACTTTTGTTGTCCGTGACATGGTGGTTGAAAGTGTAGAAGTGTTGAATGTATTGCATCGGACCCGGATACCAGTGACTGAAAATGGCTAATGGCATTAACGAACGCAAAATAATTTTGTAAAAGCAGGAGCCTGTTCATTCCAATTCATTTGTAGCAAAATGAAATAAGCTTTTGTTTCCAAACATAAAGGGAATCAGGAACACGCTTGCGTTGACTGGCCCTGCGTACAGAGCGTGACTCACGTGACTCAAAAACCTTGCATATCGAATATTTGGTGTTCTCGTTGAGGACCACATGCTGTTATTAAGAAAGCATTGCTCCTGTCTTTGTAGGTTTTGAAACAAAAATGGTTACTATGGAAAATTCTTGCTTGCAAGGTCTTAGCTGGGAATTTGTGCAGTGAAGTCACACAATACAATGATCGATGTGATTATATTTGGAAATTAATTTCAGTTTTTTTAAAAAAAATAAAGGAAAGAGACAAAGAAATTATGGTAATCTGTGAAGTACAGGAATAAATGGAGCAAAGGTTCTCTTATAGTATTAAATTGTTCGCGCCCTAGTGTATTTCCACCTTTTCATAATGACCTATGAAAGGCTGCAGGTCGTTTGAAATGTAAAGGTCTTATTCAGAGGCAAATAAGAGTCTTGCAATCGACTCAAGAGCATAATGTTAGGTAAACTAGATTTTTATACTATTTTTCTACGGAAAAAAGTAAGTGGAAAAATGACCTTTTCTATTTTTAATCATTTTCTGAAAACTTTACTGTTTTTGGCCGAATCTGAAACGATAAGGTCACGTGATTTCTTCGAAAGGTCAACTGTGACGTCACTGTTTTCCACTCTGTCATACATGGCCAAATTACGCTACATACACTAACCAAGTGCAAAATTTTACAAGTAATGTTCTTCAGATTGTCATCTAAAACTCTTACCTCGGACCTTTAATCCTTCCTAATCCTTTCGAATTATGTGTTTTCTTTGGACTGGGGTAGAATTTACGCTATTCTTGCTTCGGCCTTAATAGCAGCCATCAAGATGTGCAATTTTTGTAGAAAATTTGTGAAGGTTGATTTGAAATTATTCTAAAACACATTAAGTTTGTCACAATCTATCCGAATTTATTCAAAATTATTCAGAGTGGAGTTATCCCCATGGATTTCAGGGGATTAATTGGACTGGGGATTTTCCACAGCCAGAGTCTATTATCAAGTTGAGTAGAGGTGGCGACCCGAAGCTCCGACAGCCCATTGCCGTCGGGTATTGGTGAGGTGGAATTTGAAGAAAACCTGTGTACTAGACCATGTTATTCGGGGCATATATATTGCATAAAATTTGTGTAAACTAGGAAAGCATAGTTCCGCGTTCTTTAATGTTTTTCCCGGAATCTAAAGTGTAAAATTGCAAAGCGCTCGAAATTTTTGGTAGGTTTTCACAAAAAACATATGTAATCATTAAGAATAAAAAGAAGAAAGAAAATCTCTAGGGGTTGACAGGTTGTAGACCATATGGGAGATAATATACACTGTATCAAAACCATCCCGACTACCCGATGAAATACCGGTAGCCAAACATTGCTCCGTGAGTCCCTTACCATCTAAACGTACCGTATGACACACACAAAAGAATAGTAACTAGGCTCTGAGATATGAGATGAATTTACGACCTCTACATAAACTACTTTCTCTACAAGTTACTTGGAAAGGTGGAAAGGACTTGCGCTATCTAGTTATGCAGAATGGAACTATTGAAGAAACTAGGGTCGCTCTATAGCGCGAGTAGGGCGCCGAAAATTTTGGGTTCTTATTAGAGAAATTGTTCTCATGAGAGCAAAAAAAAAAACGAAACTGTAAACTATCGCGATTTTGGGGGGGGGGGGGCAAAATGGCATTTGGCCCCCCGTCAAAACCCATTGGGAGGCCGTGCCCCCCTGCCCCCCGTTCCTACGCCACTGGTAACTTCGCTCTAGGATGGAGAAAACGAATGTTTCATTCGTCTGGGGTAAGGGTCGTTGTCATTGTAACGACATCACACTGGAAGAGATTGGACAGATAAGTGAACGAGGGTATGTCAATAGGTACGAGGGCCAAACCTACGACGCTAGAAAAGTTACAGGACAAGTATGAGACAATTTATTCAAAGAATACGACAAAAACATGATGGCATGCGTAAATTGGTACCGCTTTCATGTTGATCGCGTCATCGCCAAAACAATAGCATGAAGTTACGTAAAAACCTGGAAATCTTTTACAGCATTGAGGATGAAGCAAAATCATGTATAAACTACTTCCCGCAATGTGCAGTACTTCGTCAAAGCATAAAACCTATCATGGACACATACAGGTATATAGAAATACTTAAAATGGTAAAAGCGCTGCAACACTTCAAATGATAAAACGATGTTACGATTATCCGGTTGCGCCGGGTCCCTTTTAAAAATAGATATGTTCCCAATGATTTAGCTTTCTAGACAGCAACAACTCATTTTGCTGGTCAGTCAATGACAAACGTATGAGTTCACCCATCTCTTTGCTGACGATATCCCCCCAGAAAATAGACATGTTTTGTATAAAACATAAAGTTTTGTAAAGTATAACATAATGACGTCGATATGTCCATGAACCTGAACCTTCATGATAGGATGGCATTTGACCATGACCTTCCCATTACTTTGCAACAACTGACGTCATTTTATTATCCGCCTGAAGATGTCATCCCCGTGATATTGTACGTCTGAGTGGTTCAGGGCTGAAAAGCTTCCTCCCACTAATAATTTACAATTTGTACCTAACAGCTGACTAATTGAAAGAACAGAAAAGACAAGAGAAAGAGAAGACAGACGAGACCATATAAGAAAAGACAAGGAAAAAGGGAAAACAAAAAAGTAAGGTCCCTGTGTTAATCGGGCCTGTTAAAATTGAACTCTCAATTATACCGACATGTATGCATAATGCGTTTTACCATCTTACGTGTCGTTATATACTCATATGTGTCCAAAATTTTATAATTCGACCAAACACTGTATTTGACTTGAACGGTTCTTTTTAATGACCTCATGCCATTGGTTTTGTTGGTGACGTGAACAACATGAGATGGGTACCTTGTCTATGCATACTGTCATGTTTTGGTGAATTCCTTGAACAACTATGCTTGTCTCACTCTTATTTGTTTTGCCCTATTATTTTCCTAGCGTCGCCCTATTTGGACCTCTTGCGTATTGATATAACCCAGTATATTTATCTGCCAAACCCCTTCCAGTGTGATGAATGACCTCGACCCTAACCACAACCACGTGAACACTCGGTCTTCCTCACCTTAGACCAAAGTTACTTCAACTACCTCTAAAGTATGTTCCCTTGTTTTATCTGCTTTGGTTTTTAGGAATTCAGACCTTGATATTAGGAGACGAGGAAGAACTGAAGGACCGCCGACTGATGTTTAACACTTTTAAGAAGTTTGAAAACATTTAGGACAGGCAGTTGGACAAACAGAGCAACATGAGACATAAGCAACAAGTTTCCATACGACCCGATTGATGACAGAGAAGGCATCAGAGAGTCACCTGGTTTCACCTGTTTTCGATATGAAGGGACAAGGTTCAACAGAAAAGATTAATCACATTGTATTTTGGAAGTACAACATGAAAGTTGGATTTAGAGGAAATAACTAAACATAGCAACCAACCACATGGAACAGCTCTTTGTTTGGCCAAATGGCCTATTTCAGCTATTAAAATAACAATTGATTAAAACATCACTTCACTTGAGACAGGAATTAATTTGGGACCACAAATATTTAATGGGGTTTCCACTACCGTATTTAATTATATTACAATAACTTCTACTAATTGATATTGAAACCTACATAATGCAATAAATGCAAGACGTAGGTATGAAATGTATTCATAATACTTACCTTCAGATGCAGGTTTTATTACAAGATTTCCAATTTTCCCTTTCGATTGCTTGGAATTACTATTGTCTAAAGGCAACAACAACAGTATGATGACATGTAAATTCACAACGGAGATTTTCCAAAATCATTTACATGACCTGACAAATGAATCTCATCCAAAAACTTCTCCTCTATGTTATTAGTTGGGATTGAATTATGAAGTGCTTTGTGGTCAATTTTTAATATAAGTATCAAAGCGTTGCGCAAATGTCATAACACAGATGACATCGTTTAGCCTACTTACTTCATGAAGTTGCCTAGCCATGTTTCCTTTGGTATTGGACTACGATGCTTTTCCCAAAAATTAACTCATTTCAATATTTACTTAGGATAATGGGAATAAACTGGTAAATCATGAGTATCTCGTCATGCAAGTGACATCATTTCAATTTGCCCGTAAAGTTTTTCTACGATATCACTTTAAAAATGACATTTATTTGTTTAAAACTGTACTCGGATTAAGTCGTTCACTAGCTTTACTGTACATTATACAAAAACCGATCGATGTCTTGTACCTTTTGTTTCCATATTTCCGCGGATGGACCATTTATTGTCTTTAAATAATGATTTTATACATATTTTTTTATTCAGAGAGTCACTTTGTGCGAGTTGTATGCATGTACATTACTCTCCAGGTCACCAATATAATAATCTAGATAATACAGGTTATAGTCAGGCTCTCATATCCAAGGTGTCATGTTCAAGTCTAATCGATGATGTAAGTTTGCTGATTTAGAACTAGCTCTTACTTGACCGGGGTTTCACGGAACAAAAGACATAAGCAACAAGTTTCCATCCGACGCGATTGATGACAGGGAAGGCATCATAGAATCACCTAGTTCCACCTGTTTTCGATATGAAGGGACAAGTTTCAACAGAAAAAATAATCACATGACACTTTGGAAGTACAACACGAAAGGTGGATTTAGAGGAAGTAACTACACATAGCAACTAATCACATCAAAAAGCTCTTTGTTTGGCCAAATTGCCTATTTCAGCTACTAAAATTACAATTTATTAAAACATCAAAAACACGATTGATTAAAACATCACTTCACTTGAGACAGGAATTAATTTGGGACCACAAATAGTTAATGAGGTTTCCACTACAGTATTTTATAATATGACAACAACTTCTTCTAATTGATATTGAAACCTACATAATGCAATAAATGCAAGACGTAGGTATGAAATGTATTCATGATACTTACCTTCAGATGCAGATTTTATTACAAGATTTCCTTCTTTCCATTTCGATTGCTTGGAATGACTATTGTCTAATCGCAACAATAACAGTATGATGATCTGTGAATGCACATCGGAGATTCTCCAAAATCATTTACATGACCTGACAAATAAATATAATTCAAAACATTCCCTTCTACATTATTAGTTGGAATTGAATTTTGAAGTGCTTTATGGTCCTTTTTAATATTCTTAAGGAGAGTATCAAAGCGTTGCGCAAATTTCATTGCAGAGATGACACCATTTAGCCTACTTGCTTCATGAAGTTGCCTAGCAATGTTTCCTTTGGTATTGGACTACAATGCTTTTCTCAAGAATTAACACATTTTAATATTTACGTAGGATAACGGAAATATACTGATTAATTAGGGGTATTTTGCTATGCAAGTGACATCATTTCAATTGCGTGTAAAGTTATCCTACGATATCACTTTAAAAATGACATTTAATTGTTTAAAACTGTACTCGGATTAAATCCTTCACTAGTTTTACTGTACATTATACGAAAAACCGTTCGATGTCTTATACCTTTTGTTTCCATATATCCGACCATAAACCATTAATTTCCATTACATAATGGTTTTATACAAACTGCTTTATTTAGGAGTCACTTTTTGCGGGTTGTATGCATGTACATTACTCTCCAGGTCAACCATACAATAATCGAGATGATACAGGTTATAGTCAGGCTCTCATATCCAAGGTGTTATGTTCAAATCGAATCGATGAAGCAAGTTTGCTGATTTAGAACTAGCTCTTACTTGACCAGGGTTTCACGGAACAAAAGACATAAGCAACAAATTTCGATACGACGTGATTGATGACAGGGAAGGCATCATAGAATCACCTAGTTCCACCTGTTTTCGATATGAAGGGACAAGGTTCAACAGAAAACATTAATCACATGGCATCTTGGAAGTACAACATGAAAGGTGGATTTAGGAGAAGTAGCTACACATAGCAACCAATCACATGGAACAGCTCTTTGTTTGGCCAAATTGCCTATTTCAGCTGTTAAAATAACAGTTTATTAAAACATCACTACACTTGAGACAGGAATTAATTTGGGACCACAAATATTTAATGAGGTTCCACTACCGTACTTAATAATATTACAACAACTTCTTCTAATTGATATTGAAACCTACATAATGCAATAAATGCAAGACGTAGGTATGAAATGTATTCATAATACTTACCTTCAGATGCAGGTTTTATGTGAATTCACATCGGAGATTCTCCAAAATCATTTACATGACCTGACATATAAATATCATCCGAAAACTTCTCTTCATTATTAGTTGGGATTGAATTTTGAAGAGCTTTATGGTCATTTCTTAATATTCTTAAGAAAAGTATCAAAGCGTTGTCATTACAGAGATGACATCATTTAGCCTACTTGCTTCATTAAGTTGCCTAGCCATGTTTCCTTTGGTATTGGATTTCAATGCTTTTCCCAAAAATTAGCAAATTTTAATATTTACGCAGGATAACGGGAATAAACTGGTTAATCATGGGTAACTTGCTATGCGAGTGACATCATTTCAATTTCGTGTAAAGTTTTCCTACGATATCAATTTTTACAAAGGCATTTATTTCATGAAAACTGTTCTCGGATTAAGTCGTTCACTAGCTTTACTGTACATTATGCAACAAACCGATAGATGTCTTTTACCTTTTGTTACCATATTTCCGTTCATGGACCATTTATTGTCTTTATGTAATGGTTTTGTACATACTACTTTATTTAGAGAGTCACTTTGTTGTAAGCATGTACATTACTCCCCAGGTCACCAATATAATAATCTAGATAATGCAGCTTATAGTCAGGCTTCCATATCCAAGGTATTATGTTCAAGTCGAATCGATCATGTAAGTTTGCTGATTTAGAACTAGATCTTACTTGAGCAGGGTTTTCACAGAACAACATGAGACATAAGCAACAAGTTTCCATACGACCCGATTGATGACAGAGAAGGCATCAGAGAGTCACCTGGTTTCACCTGTTTTCGGTATGTAGGGACAAGGTTCAACAGAAAACATTAATCAAATGGCATCTTGGAAGTACAACATGAAATGTGGATTTAGATGAAGTAGCTACACATAGCAACCAATCACATCAAACAGCTCTTTGTTTGGCCAAATGGCCTATTTCAGCTATTAAAATAACAATTGATTAAAACATCACTTCACTTGAGACAGGAATTAATTTGGGACCACAAATATTTAATGGGGTTTCCACTAACGTATTTAATAATATTACAATAACTTCTTCTAATTGATATTGAAACCTACATAATGCAATAAATGCAAGACGTAGGTATGAAATGTATTCATGATACTTACCTCCAGTTACAAGTTTTATAACAAGATTTCCTATTTTCCCTTTTGATTGCTTGGAATGACTATGTCTAATGGCAACAACAACAACAGTATGATGACTTGCGAATTCACATCGGAGATTCTCCAAAATCATTTACATGACCTGAAAAATTTTTCAGGTCAAAATATTTCCGTTCATGGACCATTAATTCCGTTCATGGACACACTACTTTATCTAGAGAGTCACTTTGTGCGGGTTGTATGCGTGTACATTACTCTCCAGGTCACCAATACAATAATCTAGATAGCACAGCTTACTGCCAGACTCTCATACCCAAGGTGCTATGTTCAAGTTGAATCGATGACGCAAACGACCAGTCTAGCCATCTTTTCCATTTTTGCACCTTGCATCTCTCAAAAAGTGTTGGTCCCCACGTAGTTATCTATAAAAAGAAGAGCATTTTTTATATAAAGTCATATATTTCGGCCCCCTCCGTGGGACCTTCCTCAGTTACTGATATCTACAATTTGAACAAAAACATGGCATGTAAGATAGTTAAAGTAACAACTTAAAGGATGTTCATGTAATTAATTACATGAAAGGAAGTGCTCTTAAAGATTTACAGAGCCCGACCCGTAAAAGTAACATAGCCTACAGATTGTTGAAGAGAAGCGTTGCCTGCTATACCTAAACAGTGATTGTTACGTAATTAGGCCCAAGCGCGTAAAATAAGGAAATTTGAAAACTCGTTTCGGGCTAGCCTGTAAGCTATTGAAGTGAAGCCCAGAAAAGTGATAGGGCACGAAAAGGAAAATTCAAAACTCTTACGAGAGAATTTTAACCTAGAACAAAGAATGACACGAAAGTTAAAATCGTAATCGTTACAAATTGACATTGTGCCGAAACAGGCCGACCAAATCGCAAAAAGACACACGTCCGCGGTGATAGACTGGTTTAAATAATTAAATGTCACGCATTACCGCACTTTCATGGGTTTTGACATTGTAGATTTTACCCCTCCGAATTTCAACAACTGTATACCGAAGCGTTGTCATCGGCCAAATCCCAAAGGGCTATATCAGAGCTGGATATCTCCGTCGATTATAATTCATGCGAGGAATGTTGTACTGTTTAGCAACGGTACCCTTTGGCTGAAGCGTACTTAGTACGTTTATTTGACACCAGAATGGGCAGCTATCACGGTCCTAAAGCGTGTGAGTTGGTGAACCTGTACATTCTGAATGGCCTTAGACGGTACTACCACCACGCCGCTGACTGTACAGAGAAGACGGTCTCGTGGCCCTCAAGACAGGCTCGAAAGACTGACAGATAACGCCAGGATTCACTAGCAAATCCTGTACGATATGGATTAAAAGATAACTATCGAAGCCAACCTCCATGTTACGAACTACCTAGACGTTACATTGAACATGAAAGATGGCACATACTCCCTACAAGAAATCGCGCGACACCCCCCTTTCATACACACTCAATCCAGCTACCCACCCAACATGATAAACTACAACCCAATTGCTGTGAAAAAGGAACTCCGAGCTCGTGTATTACCCAAAAGCATTCACTGAGGCAGCCCTCCTTACCAAGATGCATTCAGCTCTATCGAATTCTACCATAAGTTAGAGTTCCAAACCTCAGTTCAAAAATACACCAGCGATAACAGAAATGGGCACAGAAAAGTCTTATAGTTAAACCCCCATACAGCAATACGGTAAAAACTGACGTCGGCAAAACTTTTCTTAACCTCCTGGACAAGTATTTTCCTCTTGGACAGAGGCTGGGCAAAATCTCCAATAGGAACACGGTAAAAATAGCTACAGCTGCATAAAAATCATGAAGCCGATAATCCAAAGTCATAACTCCAGCGCCTTTAACAAGAAGACCAAACCGACTCAAGGTTTCGGCTTAAGCTGCAGAATTAAAGTGTCATAACCCTTAGATGCAAAATACATACATACAACATGTTCGAGGCAGAGGGTACCGTAACTAGTATGAACAGGTCAAGAGTGCGCTAAAGCTCCTATGGAATATTGGAGCGAAGCCCAGGAAGCGCTCATGTATTGACGAAATTTTGTACTATAAACTTATACGTATCTCTAATTTTTTTTCTTCTCTGTGTTTATTTTCACCATTTTTATATGCCTGTTTAGTTTTTTTTAGCTTACTGTACTCTAGTACGTTGCCCGAAGAGGACGCTTTGACGTCCGAAAATTTAAATAAACGCTTTAGCACTGCATTGGACTTTTCCTGTTGTATATATTTATATATTTTGTTTCTTGTTGTGATGCGTTTTACGTTTACACACAAACACACGCACACACCCATACACACACATATATTGAGAAAATACACGGTTGCTCCATGAAACATAAAAATGATAATTAGAAAACACCACAAAGATGACACTATGAAAGCACAGGTATACGCTAACAAACTAGCGTATATTTCGGACACCCCTGTGTCCTTCTGCCCAAAATGGGAAGTGAATGTTAATTTATAAACAACGGACAAAGCAATGAAATGAGATTAGACACCTTGGCGAGGGTAATAAATCACAGAGGGGAGATTGCTCAAGATGTCGCTCGTATCTACTACTTCGAATTATTGTAAGATCAGCCCCGGTGTCAAATAGAAAGTTCACTTCAACACTCTCCAACTCGCCCTTTACTTATAACCCCTTGGTACCAACAGATCTTACCGACTCCACAAAAGTGGTGACTCAGCGTCTCCTGTGGGAGAGTCCCCCCCCCCCCTACGAAGACGATTTCTAAACGTTTTCTTGTTTATTCCATTCCTTTAATGGGGAAGGGGTTTTCTTTCTTTGAGAGTGGACAATGTCTCCCAAAGTGACTATTTTCCTTACATTTCCAGCACTTCAGGGATTTTTTTCGGTCTTTATTATCATGTATGGAGCCCTGCTGGAGTTGTGAGGTGGTCTCTCCCGATTGTCTTATTTTGGTCCTATGGATTGTACGGTACAACTCAGTTTTGTTAGCCCAACTAAATCTTTGTTCCAAGCTATCAACTAATTAAATTTCCGTCTTTTTTCCGTTCTCTTGGTCTACAAGCACTTCCTTCGCTTTGCCCCACAAACTAGCCGCCAGCTGCAACGCCTTAGTTCTATCAGCCCAGTCATTAAGTTCAGCAGTTAGCTAAACTGAAAAATGTAGTCCTTTCAGGATGTATCCCCATCAAATGAGGCTTTGAGGTCTGTAACTTGGTTCCCGAAATTGTAAGCCCCCATTATCCACTGCCTCCTGTCTAAAATATTATCTGCACCCATTTCCTCAAACTCTGTGAACCGAGCCTCATTTCATTCCCGGGGGACTGACCTGGTGATTTGTGAAATACCCTTTCATCTTCTGAGAACCCCACATATCGGTTGCTTTGCTCGTCCCCATCCTTTCTGTCAGGTCGTAACCTGTACCTCGTCTGATGTGCTCTCATATCTACCCAAGTATCATCTTGTTCGGGTTGGTGAGGACTATTTGCACCCTCCTTAAGTTTACAGTGCATCTGTTCTTTGTCCCAGGGTCACTCGAATTGGTTCTTGATTTGACCTGGAGACCGTAAGCCTCTGACTTGCAACACTCTGTACGGGTATATTCCCCTTCACTCATCTGTCAACTTTGCATGCGATCAGGTCCCCAACTAACTTATTTCACGTTAACACAAATCAAATCATCTCCCACGAGCAAAAACATTAGATTACAGATAATGGGAAGTAACTAAACGTGCAATATTTCGTGTTTCTTTGTGGTTTGAATTTTGCATTATGAAACTAACACTGCAACTGCGGATGGAAGGGGTGAGACGAGATCTTAGCAGGCCCTGCCTTTTTTCAGCTGACATTTTTTTTTTCACATTTATTGCAGATGAAAATAATGGAGATCCCGTTGTCATGTATATATGTAAGGCACTCACAGCCCAAGAAATTGGACACACATGTTTCTTTTCCACAATTTTGGGGAAGCACCAACTTCCAAACACCACAGCAGACGAACCCTTTGTGCCCTGATTGAGGTCTCGGTTCTCTAACAATCATGGCCACAGGGGGAGAATAATACACACTATTAGAAACCAGTACCGGTATAGGTCGCAAAAAACTGCAAAATCGTATCTAAGGGAAAAGGAGCGGAGAAAAGAGAAATGAGGAGTAACGTTAGTATAGTGGATATCTTTAGTAATGTTTAATGAAGTGCAAATGAGTAAAAGGTCTTAAAGTGCTATGTTTTCCCCCACTTCGCGCAGCTGTTGTGAATGGTTATCATCCATCTATATGCCCTCTTCGTTATAAAAGTGACCAGCCGTTCCACCGAGTTATGCAGTAGCAGACCGAGTTAGGTTGTGACAGAAATGGTCAAAATGTAATTTTTGTAGACTGTAGAGTGGGCTTCAATTAGGTAGGCTTTATAGATTCTTAAAATTTTCATTTTAGTGCCCAAAAGTTTGTGAATACTGGAGACGGGGCTTCCGTAGGATTTTTTTCTCCTAGTTCACCAAACTTGAGATTGTCCCAAGACCCCAACAATGGATCCCTACTTTCTCTGGAGAAGCCTTCACGCTGGCGAGGCCCCTGCTGAGTGAGTTTAAACATCAACTGTCACCTGATTTCTACGTAAGAAAATATAAATTTTGCTCAACACCTCTTTAACCTCTAATTTATAATGTTATATGGTAGGAAAATATTGAATTTGAAGTTCCTGATAAGATGTATAAGGGAAGCTATACTGAGATACATCATGTGGGTAATGATGCATGGTAATCATTTAGTAGGTTATACTAACTAGAGTATTAATTTTGGTACATCGTTATATCGGCGACCTAAATGTCCTTCGGTGCTTTACATATTCGATATAATATTAACATTGTTTTCAACTGACATTATTAAATATTAATATTTGTTAGGAATATTTACCAAATACTCAAAAGACGGTCGTAATCTGCCTTTGCAATCAACTAAAGTTGTGAAAAAATTTCTTCAACGCTGGACATGTATGTGAAAATACTGAAATTGTGTGAAGCTGGACCAATAAACAAGTTGAGCGACTAATTTAATTAACATTTAAGCAGGCTTTGAGAAATACAAATTTATAATGAAACACAGTTAAGAGGGATTCCAACCAACCTGAGACTTATTCAGGATAAAATTGGCAAATCTCATTTCGCCTTATTTTTATTCATTTGGTCTGTTGTTCCACACAAACTGAAACAGCAACGAACTTATATTAGAAGAAAAACTTTCCCTTTCCGCCGAAGATTAAAGGACAAAAGATAGTAAGTAAAACAGTGGAAATCGGACAAAAAACTGTGATTTGACCCAGAACTGTGAGGTTACATTTTTAATCTTCTGCCATTTGGGTCCAGTTGGACCCAGAAAAAGTGATTAACTTTAAATAATTTTCCGGTGCTTGTTCCTATAACCTTGGTGTAAATACTAGAAAATAGAACAAAAAGATTTTTTAATTGGTTTTTGTTATTTTTTGAGGTTTTTCTTTGGAAGACATTTGCCTGCAAAATAATTTTTTTTTTTTTTTTTATTCTATTTGAGTGAATCCCAAAAACATATATAGATAATTACATGATGAAAAATAGCATATGGAAAAGCATTTGCAGTTGTGTTCAGTGACAAGAAAAAATAAACATTATATGAAATTACAATTCATTAAATTACAATTCGGGGGATCCTGTTAACAACAGAGAACATTACATGAAATTTCAACTCAGGGGGACTCCATACGTATCGCATTCCACCACTCCGACCACACTTCAAGAAAATGATTATAGTTGCAATTAATACTGCTGACATATTTTTCTACCTTCAAGTATTCTCTTAAATCACAAAGAAAAGACGACAGAGTGGGTCTTACAGACTTTAGTCTACATTTGTAGACATGATACTTAAATATGACAGCTAAGTAGTTGAGTGCCCGGATATCAGTGCCATCATGGTATCCTAAAAGTAAACATTCATTTGAGTAGTAAAAAAATTTTGATAACTTTTCTCTTGTCCACGAATTGAGTTGATCAATTAGATTCTTTACAACAGGGCACATACAAAATAAATGCAAAATAGTTTCCTTCTCTTGCTTACAAAAAGTGCACAGATCATTTTCTTTTAATCCAACACGATGAAGCAATACATTTGTACACAAGAAGGAATTTACAATTCGATACTGAAACCATTTAACTGGTACCGAAGTTATACCTTTGAAAACCAATTTATTGTAGTATTTCCAAATCTCATCCGTAATAGAAACATTAAGGATACCATTCCACTTTTCTTTTGAATAAGTATTTGAAGTAACATAGGGTTTCACTATAATATCATAAAATACTTGACAGCCTTTATCAGACTGTAGCAATACACTATAAATTGGAGGTCTTATAGGCATAGGGAGTTTAGAACAAATCTTGAAATTGTCGTTGACTGAAAGAATAGCTCTACGAAGACCAAAGAAAGTAAGGAAATCAACATTCACCCCATAGTAATCTTTAATGGTCTCATAGTCATAGAAATTTCCCTTTTCATCGAAAAAATCATTAACGAAATAGAATTTTTGGTTACAGAAAGCAGGAATATGTACTGGATGGCCATCCATTTGGAAAAGATCGTTGTTTCATACCCTTTGACTCAAGAATTCTGCTGGATTTCTTATAGCCATATTTGTATTGAGATTCACCCAAGCAGCAAGCACATCAGCCCAGAAGGCGTTTTTCATTGTACTTTTATAAGATGTAATGTAGTGCATACTTTTACTAAACACAGCTCCTAGATCTCTATGCATATGATGAAATAAAATGCACCAATCATTATTACCATTATATAATCGTCTTATCCATGAAATTTTAATAGAGTTGATAAATTAACATTTACCATCTTAACTCCGCCCTCTTCATACGAATTATAAAACTGGGTCCTTTTAACTTTGTCTGGCTAAATAAAAAATATTTGTTGACATTCACATTTTGACAATTCTGGCCAATTGTCTAAAATCCAGGTACAGATAAAAATTATTCATATGAGAGCAAGCCATGCCTTAACTACCCAAAAACAAGTTTTCATGTGCCTATATATTTCTTAAACTGCTAAAACATGGTGCCTTGAAAAAGCTTGGGACTATAACTAGTTCAGTCTGAATGATATTGCAACAATTGTCTTATACGACTTGACAATACTGACCCATTTTTCAAAAATTCATAGCACCTAACCACATTACTCTAAGCCAAAAATGATTGCTTTTGTGACTTTCATAGAAGTTAAATTCGAGGAGTGTGGGGTAGTTCGATTTTTTTTATCATACTGTCCTCTTAAAGTTTTTCCGCTCTTACTAGTAAGTATCTTGACAGATTGAACTTCCCTTACTTTCACTGTGTTTCACGTGTGTGTACAGTTGACTCTGGCCGTTCACCGACTGCTTCTGTGAAAGTCATGGGCAGTTCGTTAAGTGATCTGAATCAGTTAAACTGTGAGCTGTTGTGTTCTTGATTGAATGCTATTGCGGAACTAAAAGGCCTGGACTTTTATCTGTTGAGTGCATATGTTAGTAACACTAGGACAGCACTAAGGTAGTTTGGGGCAAATTCATCCTGCTATATCCCGGTGTAAAGAAATTCAATCGGGACAAATTTGATATCAATAAGGAGAAAAAATATGCACAGCACGTGTTTTGAGTGAAAAAAATTATACCACCCCTCTTTTTCCTGAATAATAAAGGATATAGTAAGACAGAATAAGAAGAAACAACGAAACGGATAAGAAATGACGTCATATGCATAAATTTCCATATAGTTGAGTAAAAGTAACGTTGTACTAAAGCTACAAGTTGCAACCTTTGAAATTAATAGTAGGATCTCGATTGAAATATTTCACTCAAGATCCTTGAATTGAATTGGTTTAAATCATGCTTCCAATTATTTTTCATATAAAGGTTCAGGATGGCAGAAAAGCCATGATGTCATTGCAGAATCAGTAGTGAAATAATCCAAGTAAATAAATATAAACGTCACTCACATTCAACTTAGTCATCCCTTCAAATCAGTCAAAATGTAACAAGGTATTTTTCATAAACCCAAGATAAATAATAATGATTATAGTTAATTTTCAAACTAGAAATAGAACGATTGGCTGTAGATTGGTTAAACGTGACGAGACGGTCTTGTAAGACATTCATTAACGCCAGTGGTTTCATGTTATGGAAATTTATGCTGATTGTTTCCTTCCGGAATATACGTAATACTTTCATGTCTCTGATAGAGTAAGTTGAGCAACTTTATGAGAAGTTCTTCATGTGAAGACGGAATAACAAAAGGTGCAAATATCCTTTCAAAGTTATAACGAATAAGCAATCTATGGAACTGCAAACTTTATTTTCCCAACTTCTATATGCATTTCGTGGATAAAATTTCCAATATATTGACAAGCAGAGATTTATATAGGGGAGAAACAATGATAGGTTACTCGATCCGTTACTTTTGACCTGTGACATATGTCATAAATTACGCATGTACTTTGCATGATCTTGTACCTACCCACCAAGTTTGAACTTTACCAGAATCTAGATTTGCCAAATAATGGCAAAAATCTGATTCGAGATAAGTTGACGTTAACCTCTAACCGTAGACCTATGACGTCATCAATGACCAATGTAAATTATTCATCGTTACTTACCTTCCCTCACAGTATCAGGTGATAAGAAGGAAGAAACTTTATTTACTTGCCCTGCTTATCAGGTTTTATGTCGTTTCAGATTTTATGGGATTCGATATGCATGGCTGAACACAGGTTTATTACATGTTGAACTATATATGAACTTCGAAATTCATATGAATAAAATGAACATTATTTTTACACAGTTTGGTTTTCCTGATGAAATAGATACCT
This sequence comes from Holothuria leucospilota, assembly GCA_029531755.1. Lineage (NCBI taxonomy): Eukaryota > Metazoa > Echinodermata > Holothuroidea > Aspidochirotida > Holothuriidae > Holothuria > Holothuria leucospilota. The sequence goes on from CM055961.1 coordinate 18,947,923, forward strand.
TCCTTGTTATAAGTGTATGTTGGGGGTTTTGATATTTTTCCGTGATATTCTTCGTCAATTACGGGTTCTGATTCAAAGTGTGAAGTGTGGGCTGTGCTGTAAGTCTTCATTGTCGTGCTACTAAATTGTAAGGTGACCTTATCTGTTAGTGTGTTTTGTAGTAGAATCGTCGTTGCTGTAATTGTTAGTCGATGAACGTGTGAAGGATGCATTTTTGGAAGAATTGGTAATTGAAAGTCTTAAAGCGTTGTTCGATGGTTGGTTACACGATGGCTTAGGCTGAAGTTAGAAAATTTGACAGTTCAAACTTTCCAGATTCTAGGAATTGCATTCTAAGCAACTTGACGACTCAGTCACGTACTGATTCTGTAATGTACGTGGCCTTATAGGCCATAATTGACTGTAAGGAGAAAATCTGGCATCCCCCAAACCTCAGATTGCAGGAGAAAGTTTCTAAAACACCAACTTACCACTACAATTCTTCATCTACCATGCATCTTAAGATAGTATGGGAGATACTTGGCATTCCCACTACCCCGGGAGTCCCGGGTTTGATTCCCAGGTCGAGTCAAACCAAAGACTTTAAAAATGGAACCTTCAGTCGTTTTGCGTGATGCTCCGCATAAGCAATGGAGAAAGGGAAAACAAGCCAGTGAGCCACAACTGGAAGAAAGGCCGTGGCCGGCTTGACTTGAACCAGTTGGTTGGAAACTGGGCCGTTAACCCTCATCTAACTAACCCACTACCCCAAAACAAAGAAAATCTCACTCCTCTTCACCAACTTGACATTTTTATCACCATTGTGCTTGTTTTAGCGTTCACCTTACCTGACTACATGGCCGAACTATTGACTATTACAGTTGGCTTTCAAGATCTGTGCAAAGCCTGAAAGGGAATTAATAGTGCGTGTATCACGGGCCCGAAATCAATACAGGGTGGTTACTTACTGACGGGAACGAGGAACTTAATGAGTTGAGTGCTGTATGGATTAGTTTAGAGTAAGCAACCAGATAGTATTACTCGGTAGGCTTATTCCAATGTTTGAGCGTTCCTTCTGTCTCTTCAATCTCTCTCTCCCTCATCCCCTTTACTTCAAATCCCCCGACTGACTGATTTTCCCCTCGACGGAGGTAAGGTCTGTGTCCCTCCCCGGTCCTCCTACAAACAAAACACTGGCTGCTAGAAGTAAATTTGTTCTCCGTTGGACAAGACAGTGTTCTTTTCATCCTAAGACGCCTTACTATTAACGCTTGACACTTTTGTGTCTACCTGTATAAAAGTATGAAGTACTCCCAGGATGATCGAATTATCGATGCATACCCATCTCTAAAACATTGTGGTCAAAGTGTACTGAACTAGGTGAGGATGCAGAGAGAGGGTGGCTTTTACGTCTTCAGATCCTCTCCCCCTTTTTACGCCATTATTCATTTTTTGAGACGATTTTAGAACTTTACTACCCTTATCTTAATTGTCAGATGCCAGGAAATCTCACCTAACGGGGCCTTATTTCAGAAACTTACATGGGAACCCCAGATCCTCTTTTTTCCTTTTAAAGGGATGCAAGGTAACCGGTAGCTAGCATTTTCCGGAATAGCTTAGTAACCACACTGCATTATAATTGTACAATTCCGTACCTGTGTCTTTGTATAATTAGACGAGACTGGAGCATGTTCACAGACCTTTTATAAAATGGTTGTAGATGATTTTTTTTATTCGATATCTTCACTATTCAAAAGATCATAGACAAACACTCTGAACAAATTTGTAAGTAAATTCAGAAATGATAGGCCTACATTAACCACAACCTTAGGATAGGTTGTAACGCCTTTCATCTCTCAAAGACAATAACGAATATGGCTTAATCGCAGAAGTGGACTATACCATTTTGATGTGCGCATTAACAGATGTGAAACATTTCACCTATTATTCTGTTTCGAGAACACTAGGTTTGGAATCACGTAGTGAATGAGCCATTTCAGCAGCACACAGGTATGAAATATGCAATGGGGTTTGCGGTGCTGCCCTCACCTTTAATGTGTTCAATACAAGCAAACTGTAACAACTTACTCTACACCACCCCACCCCCAAGTATTTAACTATTTATAGGTAGTAGATCACTTAAGAACAAATTTCCACTGGTGATATGTGCCGGAAATCTATTTCTTTCAATACAATGTCAACAAGATGTATGGTCCAGACAGTGTTTAAGTAATTCAGATTTAGTAATCCAGATTAAAAAATGGCTACCTCGCTTTTGATCCTTCACGAAGATTTAAAAGGTAGTGTGACCATGGAGATGATATCAGATATCACATGCATGGCGTGATAAACTACACTTGTCACTCCCCACCCGTTCTACCTACTGATCAAAAGGAATGCCACATGCCAGGAAATCAAGCTTAACAGCGCTTTGTTTCAATTTCGTCTGTAGAAGATCTCCGATCCACTTTTCTGGGCAATTGTGAGGGATACGCTGGCTGGATAGCCTAAATTGCAGTGCAGTAACAATGCAGAATAAGTTCTCTAAAAAATAATTCTTTAATTCCTACTTACCTCAATTCCCAGATGTCAAGAAATTACACAAAACAGTACTTAATGGCAGAAAGTGTCACCCCGGCCATGTCTCGACCATCTTACCGGAAATATCGTTAGCTTGCTGGTAAGTCAGGCGCGTAGCCAAGGGGGAGGGCGGCGGGGGCAGCCGCCCTCTCCTTGAGCATATTTTTTGTATTTTCATAATGATTTTTTATGGTAGGCTATTGCTAGTACCTCAAAATAAAAAAAATGTCTAGATGTAACTTGCAAGGCCTGGGAAGTGCCATTTCCCCACTATCTGGGAGGCATTTTCGGCCAAAATTTTCTTGTACGCTTCGCGCGAACCTGTGGTGGCGCTACGCTTAGATAGTTTGCCCACAAGATTCGCCCCTCCTTAGCAGATTCCTGGCTACGCGCCTGTGGTAAGCCTTCTCCTAAACAGCAGTGATTAAACGGCACAGTAGGGTGCTAGTCATGGTAACCCTGTTGCGAGCAGGCGTGTTTAAATTTGGTCTTTTCACTTATTCCTTTTTGATGGATAAGTGAAAAGACAAATGTAAACACCTTCCCTCACTGAAGGCTGATTAGGGAGGTGCATGTGGAAAGTGTTTGCTGTTTGCTGTTTTGCTGTTTCAAAACACATTATAGTTGCTCTATCAATGTGGGCCGTAGAGTTTGAGGAACGCCTTATCATTGACCATAGTCAAGTTTGAGAACCCCCCCCCCCCCACCCCCCCCCCCCCCCACCCCCCCCCCCCCCCACCCCCCCCCCCCCCCACCCCCCCCCCCCCCCACCCCCCCCCCCCCCCACCCCCCCCCCCCCCCACCCCCCCCCCCCCCCACCCCCCCCCCCCCATGTTGAAATACACGGTAATAATTTTAGTTTTAATTACCCAACTATGAAGACTTGTATGTAAAGAATGTTGTAACTATAGTATGATTAGAAATAACATACGTATAACGAGTTTGCTGATGGCGAGGTAGAAAGTGCTCGGTTTATCACGCGGACGGCCCGTGTTCAAACCCCGTCCAAGACACCTCCCTTTTGCTTTTTGTTTTCTTATTCAATTTTGGTGGGGTTATAAGGTCATGTGAGGTCAGTAAAAGTCAAACTGTAAAAACCTCATAAAAATGATATATTCTAGAAGAATATATTTGAGGGATAAACCTCAGTGCAACAAAGCCTCCCCTTTCGCCAAGAAATTACTAAGCTTTAGGATTTCTGGTCTATTTTAGGGAAAAGTGAAAGGTTGTTCCGACAACTTATGTGTCTTAAAATAGTAGTAGCAAGCCACGATATAATTTGCAGATCTTTATAGAAAGTTAAATTCTCTTAAAACTCATTAGTCTGTAAAATCTGTAAAATGATCGTAACACTTGATCTTACCAATGTGGTAGAGCAAATCGAACTGTGTTGACATTTCGTAACTGAGAGTGCGGCATACAACAGTCACTCGGTTAAAGGGTGGTAAGTTGATGGTAAAATCAGATGTTAAACTGATATCATATGTGCCATTCGTGTGTTCCGTGACAACTAGTTGTTCATTCCAGAAGTCCATAAAATCTGATTGGAAAGTTGTCAATTCAAGTTGCACCTCTGGGCGTATTCCTCTTAATGAACAGGTTACTACACCTTCTCTTCCTACTTCAAGTACACAGTACCGATCATTGTCACACCCTTCAACGACAGGATAAGGGGGATTGGGAGGAACTGCGAGAAAATAAAATAAAAAACAATCCGTATCCGTACAAGACACTGATATTCTGAAATGGGCAAGACATCTCGGGGAGAGGGGCAAAAATTTCTTTAGGGAACGAAGAATACTAAAATGCTTTATGATGGTAGTAACTTTAAACATTTAAAGGGGTAAAAATTTCCTTAGGATAATCTTGCTTTCCCCCTTTGGCTACCGGATTGCAAAGAATCGGTGTTAATTTTAATTAACACCTATTTATACATCACTCACTAAAGGCGCAGGAGGTAGGGTATCAAGAGTTATCGTCAAAATGCTTTTAAGAGTGCGACTGCCGGTGTGCATGCAAACAATGTGGATAAAATTCTTTGAAGAAATATGTTCTAGCCTACTTTGGTACATGCGAAATATGAAATGCCCGTTTATACTGCGTTTACAAGAGATGAACGGCACGTCATTAGATAAAGAGCTCGTTCTCACACTGTGATCAATTTCTAGTTCACTCGTCATCAAGAAGCTCTTTTATGATCAAGACTATCGTTTCTCAGACTTAGGGCTACGGTCCACTGGTAAGCCACTCAGCACCGGTCTGTCACGGTGGGAAGATAGGTAGAGCGGAAAACAAAAACAATTGGAGGATTGTTCATTTTCATCCATAAAATGTATCCCATCCCGTAGAGACATTTAATTTTGGTGGTCTATACGCTGTTCAGTTTTTCTCGGCAGCTAGATTAGATAGTCCGAAACCTCTTCTGCGTGCGCTTCACTGGCTACCTATTCGTGAAAGAATCCAATTTAAATTTTGTTTATATGTTTACAAATGTTTGAATAACTTTGCTCCGACTTATCTCTCTAGTATGCTTCACAGGAAAACCTCACCTTTATATGGTCCTGTTACCAGGTCTGCAATGGATGGGACCCTACTCCTGATACCTTCTTCCAAAAAGCGAGTAGGTGATGGTGCCTTTTCTATTGCTGGCCCTGTGTTATGGAATTCTCTTCCCTTTCACATACGGCATTCGAAATCTGTTACACTGTTCAAAAAACAACTTAAGACTTACCTATTTAATTGACTGATATTTTGTTGGCATCGATTTTTCTTGTTTTGGTAAGCGCATTGATCATATGGAATTTGCGCTATATAAAAGTCGGTATGTATGTATGTATGTATGTATGTATGTATGTATGTATGTATGTATGTATGTATGTATGTATGTATGTATGTATGTATGTATGTATGTATGTATGTATGTATGTATGTATGTATGTATTTATGTATGTATGTATGTATGTATGTATGTATGTATGTATGTATGTATGTATGTATGTATGTACCTGTTTCGTATGCTGATGTACATACATATGAGTGGAACTTCATTTTTTTAGTAAATGGGGAAAAGGTCTCCCTCTTTTAATGTAAAAAATCAAACTAAGATTCCGAGTTACAAAAGATAAAGCCACCCTGGTTAAGACCATGGCTAATCACCGAGACTACGTGCTCGATGCAAAAACTTACCATGCGGATAGTCATATATCTTGACAACGTGTCTACTTTCGTATTCCGTCCATGGTTCGGGAACAGGTTGTTACAACTGGTAATGTAGTAATTGACAGATAATGTATCATTAACCGATAATGTAGTTAAAATTGACCTATAATGTATCACTAACTAATAACGTAGTAAAAATTGACCGATAATGTAGTAACCTTTACTACATTATCGGTCAAATGGTAATACATAATCTCTTAAAATTTTTTACTACATTATCGGTTTTGAGGTGATACATTATGGGTTAAAAAGTTACTACATTATCGGTCAATTTTTACTACATTATCACATTATCGGTTAGTGATACATTATTGGTCAACTACTACATTATCAGTTGTAACACAGGTTATTACATACACTGGCTTAATTTTGCACACAGATGTCGCGGACAGTCAGTACGAGAACGCCGTTTTATAGTCTTTCTTCATCATGCCATGTATATTTTCCTATTTGAACTTGGGGAGGGGGTTGATGATATAGGTCAAATCCTATGTCAGATACCATAATCGAAATCCATAGAAAAAGGGGTGCCTTCTACGTTGCCTGAGGAGCTAGGTTCCAGAAGTTTGTACCAGTAAGGCCTTTATGGATTTGCTTTACATCAGGTGGAGTGGCGTTGCAATCATCACCTCCCTGACTTGTACGTCATTCGTCCAAATGGGATTACTAGTATCGATTCCACCCCATTTTGATTAGTATAAAAGTGTGCTTCTTGTCAAGAGCTCAGTTGTCAGACAACCTCTATGAAATATTTTTTTATTTTTTGTAAGAGACAAATCAAGGTACATCAAACGGATACCGACACACATCAAACATCTTATACCATGCCAAGAACATCAGGAAAGTATAAAGTAATGCTATGAGATCTGTCTGGCATATATTCACCAAACCACAAGGTAATCATTATTCAGATCGTTTACAACAAGATGAAACTAATGGGACATCTTTGCGGATATCTTCCAACCCCACAAATAAATTCTCTATGAAGCTCCCCTATAATAACGCATGAGAGCAGAAACCGATCTAGCTTGATCATAAGAATCAAACTAATTTTCTTAACCCCGCTAATAAAGCGCTTTCGCATGAGTCAAATAGATAGACTAGGGCGTTTCCTAAAAATGTGCGGTTCGACGGCTGTCACGTGACGTCAGATGGTGGTACCACCTGCCCTTCCTTTCTTCATATAAACTTGCAGCAAGTTGCAAAGCCTTTAATTTCTTGAAGACTACAGTAAATACGACTAAAGCAAAGTAGTGGAATAGTTTTGTTATTAAGTTTCAACTCCTGTACATATCTAAATGCAATATTTTCTGTTCAAAATCAAACTTCTAGTAGTGATACGTGCCTGAAATACATTTCTATCAATAGAATACTTAGTCAGAGTTACGCACGTATGTTCTAGATAGTGAACAAAGTAAAGCGTTATTATCTAGTTGCCAGGGTGGAAACGGCTTATATGAATTATTCCCGCTTGATCCTTAGTGACGACTCATAGGGGAAGGACGTGTGTCGAATTATGATAATTTATCCTATAATGAAGAGTACTTTTTACTTAAGATTATGTGTAGTATCTTTTCTTTCCAGCCACCCTAGCTTTGTCCACGAAGTGCACTATTGAGGTGCTTGTCTTTTTAATTGGAAGAGTGTCTTGACTTTAACTTATCGTCTGGGTGAAATTTGGCCCACTTTAAACAGTTTAAAGCATTATCAGTACACTTTGTTGAATGCCCTTATACCAACACATCATACCTACCTTTAGATATCCCTCTTCGAGAACTGGTTACTTTTGTTAAATAGTTTTTTAAGACCACAGAATGTAATGCCGATCGGGAAGATTGTCTCAGATTTGGGGTTTTTTCCCCTCATTGTGTATCTTTTACTGTGTTATCAGCCTCTACTGGCCACACTAAACTATAGCACCTGTGACCAACCGCCGGCCCACCATTGTAATCGCTTAATACATTATGGACTCTTTTCATGTAGGTGGTTGAGTTCCAAGTGAAAGGAACGTATATCCGAAACATCCTGCTATCACCAAAAAATTGGGCAATATATGTACTAACACCTGTCTGATTTAAGCAAGGTTTTATTTAAAAACTCAAGGAACGGTTGGACTAAGTTTAACTGCGTGCAACAGGTCTTTGGCAAGATAATACTTGTCTTTGAGAAATTTATAAGAACCTTAGTGATCCATTGATAAAATGTTTGATCTCTTTCAATACAATTGTATGGGTGTCCTGTCAACAGCTTCTTTCTTTAGGCAACCGGTGGCGGAACAACTCTTTGGACAGGATTGGTGATACATTCAGACAAAGTCATTTACATGATGCACCTTCTTCTGGAAGGAATAGCTTTTTTTCTTCCACTAACAAGATTTAAAGCCCTCTTGGGTCGACGGTGATTTAGCTAGTAAATCATCATCCTAATCAACCTAGAGCAACATCTTTTGATAGAGAAAGTAAACATATCTTTAAACCATCACCATAAAAGGAAGTGTTTAAATTTATAATGCGACTTGCTTAGAGGATACAGTTTCGTCCCCAATGCATGGTTTAGACACATAAGTAAGTGCATAAAAAGTAAAACTACTACACATGCTTTTTGATCAAAAACCATTCAAGTAAATATCATAATTATGGTTTTGTCACTGACTGTTTAAGCCTTACCTGTGACTACAACGTGAATAACAATGGAAGTTGCTGTTCCCAGTTTATCAACCACCCAAACCATGAACGGATGATCATGTTGAAAATTGACTTCATGAATAATTAACGATCCATTCGGATATATGTCGAATTCGCCTGAGTTATAACCTCTGCCACTTTTCACGGAGTCACGCATTTCTACCAATGGTTGTACATCCGTTGTGGAATTTAACCAGGCTATGAGAATGAAATCCTCTTCAAATCCACAGTTGACCACTCCACGTCTTCCAAATTCAAGATATTGTGTGAGATTGCATGTATCCTTGGCATCCGAAAAGACTAGTACAAACAATATACGAAAGTTGTGTTGAAGATTTACAAAGCCAACACATTAAACAACTAATAGTAAAAATCCTCTTTATATCATAATAGGTTCTGCCTTTTGATGACTTCATCATGAAATGGAAGGATAAAAGCAAACAATTTCATTACCAAAAGTTGTCAACACCGTTCCAAGTAACAGGGCTGCCGTAGGATATTTCATGATTGCTGCTTCTAAGGAATACAAAATGAAAGAATTTAGCATCACCCACTGCAAACGAAGTATGTAACCTCTCAAGAGTAAACAGGTAACCTTCAGGAAGTATCAAGCTTAGAGGCAGTAGGGTTAATAAATGTAAAGGGGAAACTTATTAAACCATCTTAAACTAATTGCAACAAGTTAGATTTATCTCCCTTCATACAACAAAAATTCATATCACGATTTCACAAATTTCACCCATTTGAACACAGGCATATGATGCTAGGGAACTAAAGCTGCAATGCCCCACCCCTCCCCTTCAGGTGGGCAAAATCAGGGCTGACCCAAGAGTGGGCAATGGAACTATAGCCCCCGTCAGGAAAGGCTGGCCCCCCATTCGTTCTTTCTTCATTGTGAATAAATACTATTAGCTCAAACCTTTAATGTAACCGACTTTGTACGGTGAATTAAAGACTGGGTCATGACTGCACCAGCGTTTCTTCACATCCTCCGGCAATAAAACCGTAACTATCCTCCGGCAATAAAACCGTCACTTTTCACATCAATGTCGTGAATATGAGACCGCACGATAGAAGTCTAAAAGATACTCCGATAGAAATTGTTTTCTTAGTCTTAATTCGTATACAATCTTTGCCTACAATGCCGTCATGTGATAGGGGTATAAGGTGGGAAATATAGCAAGGTTGCATCCCTCTCCCACCAGGATAAAATGTGATCTTAAAGCAAAATGTGCTCTTTGGCAAAATCATTTCATGATAATCTGTCGGTTTAGAAAAACTTCAATGCCAGCTTCTTCATTCCTCTTTATTGCCTATCTTAATTATACCAGGGAGGTGCTAGGAAGGAGATCCAACGTTCTATAGACTCCTTGAAGTAATGTTCGTTTCGACAGTTACGTTGCCTTCTTTTCAAAATTCTAATATCAATACCTTTTCGTTGCCAGCTGTTATGCAAAAATGTAAAAAATTTTTTATCACACTAAATATCATTTCATTTGAAGTCAGCTAAAAAATTCTTTACAACCTACTTTTTGAATATGTTTCTTATTGATGGGAAAATTTGCTAAAAACTAAGAAAAATGTATAGGCTTGAACAATGTTTTCAGCAGATGACGTATTAAAATCGTGGGGGCACCATTGAAGTACATTATTTAAACGTTTGTTGCCAGTCGTTTTCCTGAAAATGCTGATTAAATTTTGTTCAGTGGCGGAAACAAACCTTACTTCAAAGCATGGCTAGACAATGGCCTTTGTCTCAGGATTATTTGGAAAAGAAAGGCGATCATCATTAAAAGGGTTTAGTCAACAGAGACTTAACAATAGGAGGAAAGAGACCTGTCAATCAAATGACAGTGCCTGAAGAGAATTAAATCATTTTCAAGTACATATTGTCTGACAGAATTGCTCGTTGTATCTCCTTCCTAACAACTCCCTGAAATTACATACGACTATGTTGTGATCTCAACTACTTACAAGTAATGCCTAAGACCAAGGAGTTGCTAGGAAGGACTGTACAATTTTAATTGTCTCACAAAAGATGTTGTAACACGTCCTAAAACTAAATGTTCGGGATACCCTATGTACGGACTCTCCTCCAACAAACCTTTTTCACAAATTCAAAGTTGACGACGAAAGGCAACTCCTCAGTACGTTTGTGTTGGGTACAGATTCAACGGTTTGTTACAAGTGGCGAATGGTGTCGTAGCGTATATGTATCCTGTAGGTGTTTCAGGTACAAGTACATAGGCGAAATTAGGGACCGCATTGTCAATATAAACTTATAAAGTTGAAGTGTTATACTAAGCAAATACAGTTGCGATACATATCCAAATCCAAGTTGTTTATGTTAAAAAGCTGATGCTTTTCTTATTGAACAATGTGAATCTAAATATCACAAGGTAATGTACTTATGACTTGAAAAATCTTAAATCTGAACGGATAAGAACAAATTTTGTATGCTAAAATGTTTCACAACGTTAGTCTTTTGGTAGTTAAAAAGAACTCGACCTAGAAGAGACACACGCAGGTGTGTGCTTTTTGAAGGGCTCTTAGAATTCCAAAAATATGACAGAAGGGTACTTGATGAATTTAACTCTTGAAAAAATAGTAAACGAAGAAGCTGTAAGTGATCACGGAGGAAAACGCAATAAGTCGACAACACCCATTACAATAGGTCTCGGAATGAGTTGCCATATGTGAGGGTTTATCTTTTTCATTACGTAATGTTTCAAGTTCCATGTCGACTACCGTCCTACAACTATAAAGAAGAATAAGATTCTGGTCTTATATGTTCCTCATAGCCGTCAGTCAAATTAGAACAGTGAATAGCCTAGCTTATAGCCAGGTAAGAGATACACGTTATACCGATATCATATCCATATAATTGGCTATGAGCATATGCAAAGTATGAAACACAATTCCCGAGACCGAGGTGCTGATCCGTTATAATATACATTCACAATATTGCGTAAGGAGTATAATTTATTTATATGATTTTGATAGGAGGGTCCTGTTTCTTTAAACATAGCGCCTCCATGAAGTCTCAATAAATCCACCTTCTACCTTACGTCCGTATAACGGAAAATGCATTGTTTAAGACATAAATATACATTTTGTATACATTTCCCACAGAATTACTTGAACTTGAAAAAGAATTTGTTTACTGAACTCAAAATCGCGCACTTGTCAAAGATCAAAGTTAACGGTTGACCAAAGTGCAGAATACACTTACTGAAAGCATACTTCAACGAATTGTAAACATCAACTGCAACGTCTGAACGTGTGAAAACGATAAAGTGAAGTAAGGTGCAACGTTTTATAAATCGATTAACTCTTGTGAAATAAAAAGATGAAACGTTCAAGAAGCTTTATTGACAGTCACATTTATATACTGGTGCACGAAAGTTGCAGCCCTGAAATACTGATGATAATGCAATGCTCTGTTCTTCGAACGACATGGACCGGTTACTGGTATAAAGTCCTTTTTCATATTCTTTGTACACGCTTATCCATCACAGTAGAGGTGTCATTCAGGGGTCCGGATAAGGGTACTCCAGATGGGGTCTTAGCGAAACCTTGGTGATGGACCCGAGGGTTACATCCTAAGGAGACCGCGTGTTTGGTGTAGTGGTAGAGCATCCGACTCTCACGCGGAAGGCCCGGGTTCGATTCCCAGGTCGAGTCATACCAAAGACTAAAAATGGAACCTACTGTCGTTGATCCGCACAAGCAATGGAGTAGAAAAAACAAGCCAGTGACCCACAACTGGAAAAAATGCCGTGGGCATCGCTATAGATTAAACCAGAAGGTTATAAGTTGAGGCGAAAAATCTTATCTAACTGACTACATCCTAAGGAACCAAAACTGTAGGCATCAGAAAGGAGCCCTTCAAAGGACGAAGGATGCGTCCAAATTACAAAAACTAATGAAAATCCTTATCTCTTCTACCAGTCTACGATAGGCACTTTACAACAGACCAGGCCCGTATCCAGGCCGGGGCACGAGGGGGCCGTGCCTCCCCCCCCCCCGTGCGGACTACTGTACCTCCCTATACGGAAAATCGATCGGAAATAAACATTTTTGTACATGTAAACGGTGGCCTGGTACGACACCAAGCGATTTGTAACCAAAAATGATCCCAAAAGGAGTTTAATAATGAACGTATTTTGTTCTCTGTAACATTTTTGTTCTAAAATTACAAAAATTTTCGCGCGCTACGCGCGCTTTCATCCTCAGTTACATATAGCTTTAACACCCCTTACTCGAAATCCAGATATGGATTGATATCTGGATATATCTGGTCAAATACAGCCTTTATATGGCCATATCAAGTCAGATGTACAGCCAGATTTAGATGCCATGATACATTATATCAACTTTTATATGGCCATGTCAAGACAGATATAACTTGATACAATGTAATTCCAGATATGCAAATAAAGTTTTATATGGCCATATCAAGCCGGATATAACTTGATGAAATACCAGTGCAGATATGTAAATACAGTTTTATACGGCCATATCAAGCCATATATAAATTTATGAAATGTCTGTCCAGATATGTAAATGCAGTTTTATATGGCCATCTCAAGCCAAGTTTAATTTGATTAAATGCCGGCCCATATAAAGTTTTATATGGCCATATCAAGCCAGATATAAATTGATACAATGCAATTCCAGATATGCAAGTAAAGTTTTATATGGCCATATCAAGCCAGATATAACTTGATATGCTAGATATGCAAATGAGCATTTTGTTAGTTTGTTTTATTTTTTATTTGATTTGATTCTTGGATTATGCTTGTTACAAATTAAGACATGTTTTGGATACAGCATCACCTTTCCAGACATTGCAGTTATTTAGTGGCTACACTTTTGTTAATAGTGCAGTATACTAAATGAATTTATGCAAATGATTTGCATATTTGGGCGGAGTTTGTATCTAAACCTACATTTTTCATGATTTAGGAAGTTGAAAGTAAAATATGCACTATGCAGTAAACAAAATTTAGAGTCAAATACTTAATAAAGTTTAAAATAAGAAGCCAATATCACTGTGATTACATAAAATAGGAAATTTCAAGGCATTTTTTCTGTTCACTGTTATGATATAAGATGAATTTATGAACTTAAGTCAATTTAACCCAATACGTACATTAAATTCTTTATGGAGCTCTTAAACATTTTCTGCTGGTGTTCAGTGTCTATACTTACCTGGCGCAGAAGTATCCGTGATCACGACGGCGGAGCTCCCAGGTGGGACCTGTTCTATTCAGCCAGTCTAGAATGGACCACTGTCGGGTGGTGTCAGTTATGTCAAAGTTTGTCTCTTGGGGACGTTGTTACTCCTTCGGGGAGCAGAACTCCTTCGGGAGTATTGTTTGGTTTTCGCCCCTCCCTGGCTCTTCGCCAGAGAGTCAGGGGACTTTTGGAAAATAAAAGGTGTTCAGTGTCTGAAAAAAAAGAAAAGGGGGTGTTCAGTGTCTCTATGAGGAGTGTGGACTACAAGTCCTAACAATGATTCATAACTAAATCAGATATGGTCCGGATACAATTTTATCTGTGCCATAGAAAGATTTGATCCAGATAGAACTTTGTCTGGGCATATATGGTTTAGATCTGGTTCTGATTTAGATCTGTGTTATATCTGCCCAACTTTTTATCTGATCTGATATAAATTCCATATCTGGGGCAGATATGGGCCATATATGGAAATATATTCTGCTCATATAAGGACCATATCTGGTCCAGATAAAATTTTATCTGTTCCATATAAAGACTTGATCCAAATAAAACTTTACCTGGCCATATATGGCTTAGATCTGGTTCTGGCGTAGATCTGGGTTATATCTGCCCAAATTTTTATCTGGCCCCGATATAAATCCCATACATGGAATTTCATATCTGGCCCATATCTGGATTGTGAATAAGGGGGGTGGGGGGTGGGGGACTAAATCGTGAAGTACATCTTTGCAATGAGTGTCGGTGGACGCAGTGGCAAAATGGGAGGGGAGTCGACTAGGCAATGGCCAAGGGCCACATGTCCTCAGGGGTCCCGCGGCCAAAAGAATAGAATTAACACATTTTTTTACAACGATTCTTAGTACAATCTGAATAAATGCCTTATTCTATCGTCGAACGTTGTTACATTACATGTAATGTATTCTGTGTAAAATTAACAGTATAATGTAACTCAAAAGGTGGAAAATATTTCAATTGAACTGGTAAATACGAATTATTAGGGACACCGCGTTCCTACCGGCTTAGAGCCCAGCGCAGCTTAAATTCGGTCATGTGTGGACTCCGTCATTCTGTGAAGAATTCAAGGTGTTTAATAACGGTTATTTCTGAAGTATTCCACACTTCTATATTGAACGCTACAGTTAAAAACGTATTAACAATAAATATTGCTTTGCGATTGCAGAAATGGTAAAGAGAACACCAATACATATGGCTGAATAATTGGTGGAAACTCAACATTTTCCAAATCCAAGAATATTACATGCCTAGGCAATCTTCCAACACCGGAATAGTATAGATATTATGTATACGACGGCACAAAACAGAAAGTGCGCCCCGGCAGAGATAAGCGCGTATCATCGCCACTTAACCAACAAATGCAGACAGCTGATTTGTGTACCGGTGGGATATCCGTGGGAGTCTATTACGCTCACCTGCAATGTCTTCGTGTTCGGTGCAGTGTGCTGTATTGTTTACTCTCAAAAATGACGTCGCTCACGTCAATGAACAAGGTGTATGTTTTCAGATAGGATGTGGACTGCGCAAAATAATAACCAAAAAGTTTTGGTTAGATTTTATACTTATTTTTTGTCTTACATTTCCGGCAGTTTCCACTGGTCTCTTCTACCCCAGTCGATACAAGTGGGTCCTCAAAGGTCGTGTATTTATACATCACTTGATTTGTTGCTTGTAACTTTTGAGCAGGAAGGTGTTAGGAAGGAGATCCAACAACCAAATCTTGCAGACAATATTTACTTGAAAGTGATTTACTTCTTTTTCAGGTACCGCTATTTGATTGGCAGGTCCCTTTATCCCTATTGTTAAGTGTTTGTGTACTAAACCCTTTAAACGATGATCTCTTCCTTTCTTTTGCATGTTATCCCGACACAAAGGCAATTGTTTATACATAACCAAGCTTCAGTCATTATTTTCAGTAAAACGACTGGCAACAAACGTTTAAGTAATGTACCTCAGTTGTGCCCCCACGATTTAATACTTCATCTGCTGGAAACATTGTTCAAACCAATACATTTCTCTCAGCACTAAGCAGGTTTTTCCCACCATTTCGTAACATATTCGAAAAGTAAGTTGTGAAGAAATTATTCACTGGCTCTATATAAAAAGATATTTAGTGTGACGAATAACGACGAAACGTTAAAATTTCACAATAAAACGTTAAGGTTGTGTCTTCTCGTTGTCATTTTTACATTTCATCACTGGTCCTCGTTGATCTAGGTATTGAGATAAAATTTTGGAAACATTTTTTTAAAAATTTTACTGTGTCATCTGTCTTAATTCTTTCGAAATTGCCAAGAGGAAAATGCCATGTGGTATTAAATATGTCGATCAATTGTGGGTAACCTCCCTCCCCGTGGCATTGTGCCTCAAATACAGTTACTAGGGTATTAACTCCATTGTTGATGGGACTTAAAAAACAAATTTTCATTGACAACAGATAACGACAGTTAGCTGATAATATAATAACATTCCTTTTGTTATCTCAGTCGAGTGGTCCGGATTGTACGGATACCGCCTAAACATGAATTCGGGACAATGGGAGGTAAGTCAAATTCATTGGAAAGAAGTAGACAATGGGTAATGTCAGTTTTTCAAACAATTAAAAATACGTTAAAAATATTTGATAAAGTTCGAATAAAAATTGCCTACCGTTTTCAGATTACGTTAAACTATTTTAGTTGAGTCAAGTTGTTACTATAAAAACAAATAGTTACCAAGGGTTCCATCAGTTTAAGTCAGGTAAGCCGAGGTATTTGTAAGTTGTAATTAAGAGTCTGTACAACTCAGCAAAATCTAGTCCAACAGAATGCACAACCGTTATGGTTTGAAATTACCCAACTGTATTTCGAACTGGACAATGATCTTAGTAAAAGAGCACTTAATATCTGCCTTATGGAACACTACAGAGTTAAAGGTTTGTTTGAATAGGACTGGATTTTTACTGAAAAAATATAGATGAAATGGTGATATTGTTGAGCTCTTTTAGAATCTGGCTAGATATTTATACAAATAAAATACAAAATATAAAATTACAAATTAACATTATTCGACCAGACAGTTCCTTTGTTAACAAGAACTGTGCTAGGAACCAACGATACATTAAAATCATGTGCCATTGCTCATAACTGATGGTTAGGTTATGTTTGAAGTATAGTAATAACAGGCGACATTCAACAAAGTAAAAATTCACGTGAAACAGGATGGAATAAATGTTATTGAATATCTGCTACTTAAACGTGTTGATCAGTAGTTCCCCATGATAAGTAAGTTCATTGTATGTGCCACAAGTTAAAGAAAGGATGAAAAAATCACCCCATTTTGTCGGATTGGCACATCAATGCACTCTCTTTTGTTTCAAACATCAAAGGGCATTATGATTGGTAGGCTAAGATCTATCAACAAAGCAGAATGTTTTACTCAAACCGATTGTTCCGACTATGAAGCAACAACAAAATTCTACTTGTTTGGTAAACTTATTTCATGATTACCGTCTGCAATACTCCCGAAATAAACAAAATGTAGTGTTTACTTAATCATTGCACGACGACGGAAGAAGGAAAATGGCAGTCATGACAGGTGAAAATTATTGCGAAGAGTTAAGAGACAAAATTGATGTTTAAAATAGCCTAACACCAATCTCAAAACGGGAAGGTGATGACATCCCAATATTGGATGTAAAGTATTAGCATCTTAGATCAAGGACCAGGTGGTAATGTATCCACGAAGTAAAGAATTGTTGAAGGTTTACAAGCGCCGTACTTTTATGTATACAGCCAGATAACTTTTAATACTTCTTTAAAAATATTTGTGATATTTTACCATTTTTCCATGAAGTGAGATGCACATTTATCCACATTACTCTTTAATATTTCATGTCCCAACAGGAGGAAGGGATTGTAAACTTACAAGTAGGTTACTGATGAGTGTCTCCTTTAACTATTTTTGATTTAATATTCAAGTGACATGCTTTCGTAATGTCGATAATTTGGGAAACATTTAAATACAACTCGTTCAGTTTTGTCATATTTCATGTTCAACGTAATGATGTACGTTTTTTAAATTTATCTGTATTAAAAACATAACATTTTTGCAAACTTGCTTTTGGTCTTTTGACCCTTTGGATCCTTGACCAGTTTTTCCCCTTTCTGCATGAGGATATTAGTAAGAAAAAAAGATGTGAATTTAGTTAACAACACATGATCGTAAGACTCCTGAACTCATCAGTAACATTGTCTGGATCAAGGAAAAATTCGGAAGGAAATAGACTAATTATTTGTATAATTGTTACTCCTGCGGTATAACGATTGAAATTTTAAAAAGCAGTGATACGATAAAAATATTCTATTTTACATTCGTCAGTTGTTTTTGTGGACAACCATAATGCTTTAACAGATTGCTATATTGTGTAGAAAGCCTGTATTCATTAACAATAATATGAAATGGCGGAATCGTTCCAGAAAGTATTTCTTTTCACTTTTTTTTACAAAATTCAGGACAGGGGCAGATGAAAATTTTGTAAAGTCAACGGATTTTCCGTTAGTACCGACGCCCCATTCGTTAAAGCTGCCAGTGGACAGACATTGTCTTTGAAGACACTTTCTGTTTTATATCAATCGATCATCATAAGTTAGAGAAAAGTCAGAGTATTTGCAACGCTTCTTGAAACAGCTTCTTTGCACGACCCACTTATAGATGATCTATCCAAGCAGTATGATAAGAAAAACATAAAAATTGGAAAGATAATATGGTGTTTAGTAAAAAAAAAGGTGACATGTGACCATGTGGATTGTTGAGTGTTGACGTGTCTCACAGTGCAAGTAAATAAAGCCCCGGGTGCTTGGCACAGCCCGACAGTACTAATCAGTTGTTGAAAAAAAAATACAAATTTCAAACACTTTCAGTGCTTCATGTCGCTTCATGTCGCTGGCATTTCTTAACAGAATTAAAACTGTATTAAAATAGCCTAAACCGATTTTTTCAAAGAGCCTACAGATTATTTATCTCTGTAGATCTAGAAAAAAAGAAAACAGTTAACCATGGTTTTATGTATCATATATCAAATATTTTACCTTTCTGTTTCATTCGACTGCATTCTACCTTCGATATAGTACTGTATTCGTTAAAGCAGGAAGCTGTGAGAGATGGAGAAACATCGACCAAATCTGTCAGACAATATGTACTTGAGAATAATTTAATCCTTTTCAGGTAGTCAAATTTGATTGACAGGTCTCTTTGTTTTTATTGTTTGACTTTTGTTGACTTTCCTTCTTAATGATGATCTTCCTCTTTCAGAGCGCAGTAATCCTGTAACAAAGACCATTGTCAAGATGTTGCTTTGAAGATAACTGCGCAGCCGATAAATGCGAAACGTTTTCACCGTTTTTCATCAAAACGACTGTTCACCTACTCTTAAGTTGGACAGTTCCATTACTATTCTAATTTCTTCATTATGGAAGGAATATACCTGTTTGAAAACCAATGCGAGTCTAAATTTTGATGATGACATTTGAAACATGTGGTTCCGGCGAGTTACTGAAATAGCGAACAATGTATCTATGTTCAAAAAGTAATAAAAAGATACACTGTACCCTTTTAAAACGTGGCACCTGGCGGCACAAGTTGAAATAAATTTTGCTCTCCTTGACGGCTGGCAATGTGATACCAATGGGGGAAATCATCCTATGAGCTCCCTCAAATGTAGCAGACGACAAGAACAATTGTCTTCACTGCCTAATCCCTCTAAGTTTTAGAGGAATTTCAGGAACCAGACAATGCGAAGCTTAAGTGTCGGCAAAACACTTACTTTCAAAGGATGAACAAGTATTGTTTCTCCATCCCTTAAGCCAGCCGTACACTACACGACTTTGCACACCGCAACTCAACTCGATCGTCGGATCTCCAACAGTCGTATAGTGTGCATGAGTTTATGACTGCGACTGGAATTTTAGGACCAGTTTTAAGTCGCGCCGACTTCAGTCGGGAAGAACGAACATGTTGGTTCTTCCCGACTGAAGTCGGCGCGACTTAAAACTGATCTTAAAACTGCCAGCCGCAGTCTTCAACTCTTGCACACCTCACTACTGTTGGCGACCCGACGATCGAGTTGGGTTGCGGTGTGCTAAGTCGTGTAGTGTACGGCTAGCTTTACAGCTCCCTGGTTATAGCAACTTCGAAAACATTCGTCGAATGTTCTCTTGAGCATGCTATTGGCATCAATAGTTGTCAACCGATAGCGGTGATTTGCAACGCCAATTTAAGCAACGATTTTAACAGTTATTTCATGAATATTTTAGCGCTTTCGGAAGAACCAAGCGGCTCAAAAGTTTCACAATCAGGGTAACATAATAATATTATTAAGATGTCACCGTCGCCGTCGGTCTCAAAGACAACCAGGATACATAGTAAAAAGTTTTTTTACTTTACCACATCTGGCGGATCAGGGGGCACAACAGGCGCGCGCCCCCTGTATCGGCCGTCATGCGTGAAAAAAGTTCAGCCCCCTCCCAAAATAACAAAACTTGCTGATCCAGCGTTACCCTCCCCCCTTAACCGTCGTGAAAAAATGATCATAAATATGCGTCAAAATGTATCAAATATAGCTCTATTTTGCATCTCAGCCCCCTTCTAAAGGTAATTATTTTCCAAAGGGGACAAACCTCCCCTAGGACAGCGATCAATCAAACCTGCCCCCCCTCCCCTATTGAAAATTCCTGAATACGTCCCTTTTTTAGGTGTAAATCGCTTTGTGGGAGAGCCTAAAGGCTACTCAGTTTCCTTTCGACCAAGAAGGAAGTTGCTCCACTCTACACTATTTCACTTTCAAAGAAAAACAAATCACTATATCCTAAATTTACAAATATAATATCAAGTGTCAGTGATTTCTGTTTCGAAACATTGCCGTTGTAAGTTGGCAAAAAGCCAGTTACAGTACGTGCCATTTGCGTGATGTTTCTTGTTAACTCCCTATTCTCTTTCGCATCTGACAGGCGTGACTTTGTCACTTGGCTGCTTGGGAGTCACAAGGCAGGTATGTCGACAGCGCCATATTTAACGTCGCCATTTATGTTGTGCATCAACAAAGGTAACAGTTTCAGAGTTTTGAGATAATGCAACTGTTGTAGCCGACGATATTTTTAATAGAGTGGGATGACGAATGTCATACGACTTTTGCATTTTCTCTATTGACATGTATTTTTCAGGTTATGGCTTAAAACATTCTTACACCAACTTTAACTCATAACAGATTATATTTTTTTAATGTACAAGGAAGACACTTCACAACCGATGCTCCACCGGGCTTCACCACCTTACACGATATCATTCATTTTGGGACCATTTAGCGACATGTACCCTTTCTCCTAGGGCGTTCCTAAAGATCAATGGGTAAGGAGGGGGTTGATGGACATTTCCCGACAAAATAGGGTAACATTCCTGACATAAATGACCGAATGATTCCGTCAAGAAACGTTTAGTCATAATCAGTAACGTAACCAGGATTTCTTTCACGGGGAAGGGGCGTACAGTATGTTCTGTAAGCGCAGGTCTGAGGAGGGGGTCTTATAGGAAGGGGTTCCCATTCCCTTTGCTGAGCAAAGTGTCCTTCTCCCGTGTGAAAAGTATTTGAAAAATCTAGTGTCCTTACATGCAATTTGGTGCTACATATGCTACCTTTGAAGTAAAATTTGGTTTCAAAAATTTACGTATTTTTAAGATCTAAAAAGAAAATCGGCATCAGTGAGGGAGTGGGCGGGGCATGGTTCAGTACTCTCAAACCTACATACGCCACTACTCTTAAACTTCTTTTGAAGGTTAACTTTGCAACAACAAAAAGTATACAATGAAAGCTTTAAATGTTAGGGGAAGAAGCAAAAAAGAAAATTGAAACCTATCGGGAAACGCAGTTCAGCGTTTGGCAAACTGTCAATTTTACCCCTGCGTACCCGTTTTCTTTAGCCTGTTACAACAATAAGGTGGACTTGGACATTAAAGTACTAGCTTCGAGGTAGTTCGTCTATAGTAGGAGCATAATATCCTCTTCAACGTGGGGCACGTTTGCTTTACTTAGGGCCCATTACAGTAATCAACCTCTGAAGGGGATCAGGGAAGAAGCCCTGGGAGCTGTAGAACATTGTACACAACTGTGTTTACCAGAATGGAAGTCTGTAAATAACATTGAATACGCACTAAAGAGACCAGGAAGTCTCACTCTGTCTTTATTTTTGTCCTAGTAGCGAAATTTGAAGTAACCACCGGTTTATTTCTGTAAGATGCATCGGGATTGGTGGTTCGGTAGCTGGTAGACTTTCTGGGGAGTTTTGCAATAATTACACTTATTTTGATGTGAAGGTATGAGAGGACAATAGAGAAGAAGATGATTGCGCGCGGGGCGCGACGAAAATAACACGTTTAGGATGTTTTGGTTGTTTGCTTTCCTTTTTAATAGCAATGATATATTTACAAACAACTACGCCCTAAATAAACCTTTAAACCTTTGTTGCTTGCCCTTCAATATCATAATAGCCAGGATCGACTAACGGCCATATAATTTCTTTATGATGCGGCAAGTTTGAGGGTTTGGAGCTAGGATCACAAAGGTGGCACGGGTTTCGAAATAATCCAAGGCACGTTCCCTCCTTGAATTAATAGTTGGGCAACTAGTGCACGTAAAGGATACGCGCAAAGCGCGCCGAATAATAACATTTTAAAGACAATTTGGTAATATTCTTAGCAGGGACGGATCTAGGGTCTTTTCCCAGTTATCGAGCGCTTCGCGCGCAGCCATTATCGGCATAGATGGTGATTGTTAATACACGTAAGACGAAAACAGCATTCTGAAACTCGCTTATTAGTCCTTCACCCCTTTTGCTTCACCTATCAGGGAAGTCTAATATCACCTCCCTGCACCTATACTCTCACTCCCTTTCATTCCCCATTGCTGGAAGCTGTTCGTCTGGATTTTCGTTCAAAATTAGTAAAAATACGATAGTTGTAAAGTGTTCGGCGTCATACTCTATATTATCATTTGGATGTCAGGTAGTACGCATTGTCATTGCCCTCATTTAATATAATTAATGCAGAACTTCCAGGAGGTCCTATACAGGTATTTGCTAGCCTTAGATGCCTTTCATAATGCACAATGAAGGAAAGGAAATATTTTGTAATAGTCCAAGAATGTTTCTGTGGACTCCACGCACGTATTTTTCTTTAAAAACTTTCCCCAAATAGGAGGCAGTAAAATGGACAAAAGAAAGGAGGCTTCAGGAGGTTTGTTGACAACGTATCTTTCTCTTAATAGACAATATGTTCTCCCCTTCTACCTTACCAAAACTTAGCATTCACTAAATTATGGACATTTTCCAGCCATATATGATCAGTTCCAAAAACATTCTAAAGATAGCACCATTTTGCATCTAAACAAACTTAACAAAAATTCTTAAAGGGGATGGGGACCCTTTCCCAGGACGGCACCTTTATGTAGTGACAAACGAAAATCAAAACTGCTGTACACAAATGCAGGGACGCATCAAAAATAAAGGTGCAATTTACGCAGACTTGGGGGAACTGAGGTATTGTAGCGACATCATCTATGGTGCCCCCAGTCACAAAAACCTGGCGGCGTCACTAGTCTCAAGCCAATTGTAGGTCTTGTAATGATCTCCGAATTCACAATCCAGTTGTCTGGGATGACCTTATATAAAGTTGATCCCTGCCTTTTTAAGCTTAACAAGACATTGTTGCTCTTGTACAATTTCAATCCAGTGCAGCTTATCAATGAGTTTTGTGCTCAAAACAGCGTTTCCTAAATGTGTAAATATACCAATACCCAGGAACATTACCTCTGAATTTACGCTTAAAACAGTCTTCCTGGTACTTCTGAGACATTAATACCCAGGATAGTACAGGGTCTTCCCCCCTTGGACTCCCACCGGGAGTTTGCCCCTGGACCTCACCAGGCACCCTAAGACGGGCCCATGGACCCCAGCCGTCATGGACTTCGCTCTTCGCGCTCACCGCGCATCCTTTCTAGATTTGAGATAATTCACGCCATCCCCCAAAGATGAAAAGAAATCTACTCTCCTGGCCACATACATCCCATACACAAGGGCGGATCCAGTCTCTAGCTCATAGGAGGCAGTTTGAAAACGGGGGCGCCATCAAGTGGTAGTTTAACTTAATTTCTTAGGACGCAGGGGACGCATTTTTCTTGTATTTGGTGGCGCCAGACTGGTCATGGGGGCAACTGTCCCTTGTTGCCCCCTGGATCCGCCCTTGCCCATACATGGACAGAGGATCACGTGATTATTAGTGTCGCCACCATTTGAACAAATTTACGCTTGCCAAGATTGCCTTCTTGCTACTGTCTTTTGCATAATTTCGTGATGAGTCTGCAACATTTCAGATAAAATACAAGCAGGAATGGCAGGAAAATGTAATAGTCCTTCCTTCTTTTCCTTGATTTTGACCATAACCTGCAGTTTTCGACAATTTTCAAAGTTCCACGCATAATCTGTCAAGTCCAACTTTACACAGAGCACATAGGATTAGGAGGCAGCCATATTGGCAAGTCTAAACGTGTACGTACGTTGGCGACACGCACAGGGTGTTCTTTTCATATTATAAAAATTCTTACGTGTTGTCCCATGGCTTGATGGCCTGGTATGCTAAATTTTCAGTATTAGAATTGTTTCACTCCAGTGACTATTTTTAAGAAAGATTTGTCGCATTTAGCATAACACAAAAGACGTTGATGCATCTGAGGCATCATGCATTAGATGTTTTAGGAAAATCATGAAGAATACTTTTGATGATATTTGTGCTTGTGGTGCTTTAAAAAGCAATTGTTCTAGTGTCAAGTGAATTTATATTTCTTTAGTTACAACAGTGTCAACCTAATTGCTTCTATCATGCGTGAAGAAACGAAGGTGTGTCTGTGAAACTTACCGATTGAAGGCCGGACAAATTACTCCTAAAAGAAATGAGAAACTGTCTGCTACGTAAGTCGGTACGAAGAAGTTAATTCGTCCCTACATACAGTGGCGTCACCAAGGAGGGGGAAGGGGCACGTGCACTACCCCCAGGAAATCTTGTGCCCCCGTGCGCCCCCAACTGAGATTTGGGATTTTAAAACAATATAGATCTTCTGTAGTCAGAGTATTCGACTACAGGTTTCATATAATTTGATTCTTCTTAGGACAAAAAAGACAGAAATCAGTATTTTCTTGAATGACGAAATCGCCACATCTCACGAAACACACAGTGATCATTGATGTGTGTCGGTGGCTGAGCATCGGTCCTGGTAATCCATAACCCTCGCCGTCGCAACAGATGTGAATATAAGCCTTGAAAAAGTGTAGGCCTAACGCTCAGAGCAGAGGTAATATGTCCGCCTCGCTGACTAGATGAGTCATTGATCAAAACAATGAACGGTGTCGCTTCGGACTTGCCGTGGAATGCCTGCCGCTTGCGTTGTAAATTGTGGTGCAACCTCAGTGCCAACAAGTTCAATGTGACTGTTCTGTATTTTCTTCTTCGAGAAAACAAAAACAATTCCAATAAATTTTTAAAGAGAAATATATGAAACAAAATTCTATGCTCACTTAAGTCCCGGATGACTCCAATCAGTCCGTTCGTGGAATCATGAGAACTCCACGTTAATCGAAAATTCCACAGTTCAACAAATATTTGATTCGGCAATACACATGCATGTTTTTCACTTCCACGAGAATTTCTCAATCCATGCGTAAACCTTTTTAGTTGCGGTGCCTGCCACGCAGGCAGCCGCAACTGATGCAGTCGACAGGGAAATACAAATTTGGGCTGGTCACACGATCTCCTCCTAGACGGATGGTGGTATCGAAATACGGTATAGTCCAAGTTGTAGGGATGGTTGTTTCGTTGCAGTGTGGTAATGTTGGTGACCATATGACTTTTGTAAGAGGGTATAATCGGGATTTTTCTTCATTTAAATGCGAGTGCGGTATCTATTTTTAGCAACAATCTTGGGTATATACTACACTCGCTATATATGGTATGGTGAAGAGTCTGTTACTAATTTTACACAGCGCCATCGAACTTATGATTGCGTTAACCTGAGCTTATCTAGATTAGTGCATAACTTTCATTTTGCTCGTGAGGACGCGTATATGTGAGGATTAGGAATGTACGGTATTGTTTCAAATGCACATGGAGTTGCTATTTGACTACGTCAGAGTTGGGCAATATGCTTCTATGCATTGGTGAGTATTGATTTTTTATACACGTAGAAGTCTGTTAATGTTACTTGGTTAGTGAAAACTGTAATTGACATTGACGGAGACGAAATTTTCCAAAATATCATCCAGCAATTAGTGTTGCCTAATATTCCTGGAGTTATCAGTTTCGATCCATACTCATTTTTGGAGCAACACAAAGCGACCATGATCTCTAGAGGCAGTATTCAAAAGTTTGAGCGAAAACAACCTGACTAGCTGGCTATATCAACAAGGATAAGTGTTATTTTAACAAACATAATCTGAAATACTACGGCTACGTATTTTCACATCAAGGAATTCACCATCATAAAATTACACCTCTCCTCTATGGCCAAAAGCCAATGGTGAAACTGAAAGATTCATGAAAACCCTGGAAAAACTGAGCCATTCGCACTGCGATTATTGAAGGAAAACCCTGGAAAGAAGAGCTATATTCCTTCCTAAGGAATTACGGGGCAACTCAATAGTACCACAAACAAATCGCCCGCAGAGCTTCTGTTTGGCCGTGCCATTAGGACCAAAGTACGGTTTGATCGACAGTCCCCAACTGCATAACTAGTCCCTGCAAGCGACAGATGCTAATGCAAAACAAAAAATGCAAGTCAAATTCTGACAGTAAGATGCACGCAAAACCAGCTCAAATAAAAATTGGTGACAGGGTATTACTTTGTGAAAAGAAACGCAACAAGTTTTCCTCCCCCTTCAATTGCAACCCTTACACTGTAGTTGAAGTAAAAGGGTCTATGGGACCTCTGCAAAAAAAGAACAAATTGTGAAAAGAAACTCGTCATTTTTCAAACCAGTAAATATTGGACACACACGCCCCAATAGACGACGATGACAATTTCCCTACGACTCCCGACTCGCAACAACTGCCAGTCACCGACCAAGTCCCACCGGGACCTATCAACCCAGACACCTCATCCGCCACCTTAACGTCGAGTATACCCAGACGAAACAGAAGACGGCCACAGTATTACAATCATCATAATTCGAACTCTTACAATATCATCACCCACTGTATATATATGCATGTTACCATTCCTCTTCGATACGTTCATTTCCCATTACTTTCTTCATGTATGAATTACCTAAATTCAGTTATATTATCTTCAATCATTTTGCTTTCGTGTATACCCTCGTTCAAATAACTTAGAATCATCTTATCTGTACAAAATTCCTCTCCAAAAATTTTGATCGAAATCCCTTGGCCTACTGTCAACCTTAAGGTCAACCCTTGAAGTATGATAAAACAAAATACAAATACCACATAGGTTCATTGATGAATTATTGACTTGATCTTTGATCTGAAACGCGTTAAGCTACACCTGTTGTATATATCTCTAGTTTCAATTCCATTGCCACGAAAAAGTGACGAAAATATTCGAAAA
This sequence comes from Holothuria leucospilota, assembly GCA_029531755.1. Lineage (NCBI taxonomy): Eukaryota > Metazoa > Echinodermata > Holothuroidea > Aspidochirotida > Holothuriidae > Holothuria > Holothuria leucospilota. Next base: position 18,975,286 of record CM055961.1, read on the forward strand.
CTGAATGTGACTCTTCCTGATAGTTTATGAACAACTTTGAAAATATACTACTAGTAGAACGCTGCCTTTATTGACTAAAACAAAATTTACAAGAACAGGTGGAAGATGGTCCTATTCAAAACCCAAGCTATAACCCACCATAGTTAACGACACAGCACCGCAACTAGTCTAGACATGTGTCTTGTTTTTTTACTTCCTAAAAATTCTTTAATTTGTTAACACAAATTTTACTTCAAAAGGTACTGCGCGTAGCATATGAGGCACCAGATTGCATGTAAGGACACCCAATTTTTCAAAACTTTTCAAAGGGGAGGGGGACAACCTTTCCCCTCAAACCCTTCCCCAAGCCGGCAATCACACAACATATTACATGTCCTCCCCCCTCCGTGAGAGAAATCCTGGGTACGCCACTGGGTGAAGCATGGTCTTGACAGTGCGGTTCATATTCCCTGCAAAATTATGCATCCGCCACTGTCTAGTCGTGCTCCCCCCCCCCCATTAAACTGTAGTGTTCTTGTGCCCCTCCCCCCCCCCCCCCCCGAATGAAAAGTCTGGTGACGCCACTGCCTACATACACGCCTTGGTGTGAAAAATGAACACGAAAATGAGTCATGCAACAATGAACGTGTGTGTATAACAATGGGAAAGCTACGATGTTGTTTTGCACACACAGCATACTATTTCACAACGGAGCCATTCGTTAGCAGACAATGTTGTCAAAGCGGTATTTCCGTACCGTGAAATTCCACACTAGACACATGCACACAATGTTTACTAGCTAGACGGAAAGGTCAGGGTAGATCAAATATCTTCCCACAGTTAGACGGTTAGCCTAAGAAACAAAATTACGGTTAAGGTTACGTTAAGGTTAGGAGCATAAGGGATGAGGGTTCAGATTAGGGTTGAAGTTAGGATTAGTTTTAGTATTGGACTGTAAGGGCTTGTGTCGGCTACTACACCTTCGGTCTAAAAGGCGGCATAACTTAAGCCCAAAACAGGCCAATGCCGGAAAAGTTCTGATCAAGGAAAATTGTAAATCAATCAAACTCGGCTTCACGTGTACATCATTGTGATAGTCTAAAATGCCTTCAGTCACGCCAGCTGGATTTTGAATGATTTATTATAAATCCAAAATGTGGAACTAATCGATAACATTGGCAATGTAAACTAAAATAGGCTAAGAGATAAGTAGAATGTACAAGAAACATTTTGATCGGACATCCAGCTCCACGGTGCTAATCCATTGGAGACAATTGCGTCATTAGTAGGCGCTTCCTGTTGGAGAGGTTGAGCGGACTTATTCAAAGCAACTGAAAGCCCCGGCATACCCCTTCTGCTGTAGCCACGTCTACAAGTTGTGTGCTACCCAGTGTTGTTGAGTCGAGTCGCTGACTTGGACTCGAGTCCGCCTCGAGTCGTACATTTTCTTGACTTGCGACTTGACTTGACTTGAAAAAATGACTTGCGACTTGACTTGACTTGAAGAAAAATGGCTTCCGACTTGACTTGACTTTTAGAAAAATGACTTGCGACTTGACTTGACTTGAACATATTTGACTTGGCGACATTGAATGAAAATGTTTGTCGCTGATTGTTTCATGGATTTTTTACCATAAAATTATTTAAAAACAGAACGACACCTTTTTCTATCATGCATTCAAGATTGCATTGTGCCACGAGTAGAAGGCTATGATAAACTCAGGGGTCGCGAGCAGCATAGATTAAAGCAGCCATTCCAATGCATAGGCCTACTTCGTGCAAAACTCACCCCTAATTACAAGAAAAACCTCACGTTTCGCAATGGTAAAGATCAGGCCTTTCCAACCTTTTTCGGCTTGATCATGGCACCTTGCACAGAATGGTGTTGAGCAAACACCCTGTTTACAAAATATGAATGATCATAAAAGAACGCCCTATGTCTATAAAATATGAGTGACAACAAATGAAACCACATGTTAACAAATGGTGTTTAACATAGTCTTTGTATGTGTGGATCCAGGTAACTGTAAACCCATGGGGGTATACTGCGTGATGGCGAAACCCAAACTTGTACTCGAAGGAGTGAAGACTTGATGGGGTGGGAGGGTTTTCAAGAAAGTATCCCACTGAAACGCTGTTAAACGCAACTTTCTAGTACCCGACAATCAAGATTACTAACCAAACGGTAGACATTTTATGAAATCTCGTAATATGATGCACTGCGACCTCTGCAATTCTGGAAGAGGGTAGCCAATACTGATTGTTTATGAGTCAAATGGCCATGACACGTGGTCTGGGGACTTCCAAGATGCAATTTGCCGGTGTCTGGCAATCAAAATAATTTGCTTTCAGAATCATGTTACAATAAATTTATCATTGAGTTGTGAAGTTTACACTTAGAGTGACTCCTTCGTTTATCTTGAATATGCAATATTTTTACGTTCTTACATACCATGAAAAATACTTGCTGTGAAATTAATCACAAGTTTCTTTACCAGCTCATTGAGATTACCTAATATAATTAACAGTAATCATAGGCTATTTCATCTTTAGCGTATACGCTCGTTCGGTGCATTCCAGCAGGTACGTGTATCTTGTATAGGAGGAAGATGGGTAATTCGATCGTTAGGAAGAGAAACCCGCATAAGAACGCGTCCACGGCTGGGGTCCGGGGAAAATTTGGGGAGGAACAGAACCTTTAGATGTGATTTCCGTGGTTTGAAATCATAATCTGGACAGTAAAATTGTCAGCATTTCATTAGCTTCTCTCATTTAGGCCAACTTTCATTAACGATTTTGAAATCTCGGAGGACAGTTGCCCCCTGCCCCCCGCAGACTACGGCCCTGCGTAAGCTCTATCATAAACGTATAGGCCTACCAACACGGACACCTTGTGCGATAAAATCATGGCATCATCAAGGCTGTTTTTTTTTCAGAAATTTCTGAAATCTTTTCCTGCCATAATATTATTCAAGAAATAGTTTTACTCCTTATGAATATTTTCGGTAAAATAATAGGTATGGTGTTACTTTTTTCTCCTGTACCAGTTTAAGCATACATTCACTTGTTGGGTGACTTTGTACCTAGTTTTAGAGAATACTAACCATACATGAAAAAAGTTTGACACATTATGCAAGGTATATCATAAAACTGCAAAATGATGAGCATTATGATTATGTTTGGGTTTATCCTCCTTATTTTAAAATTATCCCATTTCCATAAGAACCTAACTTTTCTTACCTACATATTATTGGTAGCTACTCTATTTTTGTAAGCTTTTGTGGTCCAATGAGTGTCTTGAGAAGTAGTTGGTTGTATTTTCTTCAACTTGATATGGACATCATACATTCCGTAAAATCAAGAAAAATTAAGTTTACAGTCTGATCTTTACATTAAGAGTGTATCTTGGAACTGCAGTCTTGTTCATAGGCTTTTTATAAGTTACTTTTAAAAAAAAACTAACTTGTAACTTGACTTGACTTGAAGGAAAATCACTTGTGACTTGACATGAAAGTAAATGACTTGTGACTTGACTTGACTTGAACTTGGGTAGATGACTTGAAACTTGACTTGAGAAAAAAGTGACTTCAATACAACTCTGGTGCTACCTATTCTAAAAATAGCTCAGGGAACATACACACGAGAAATTGGTTCACAGTAAGACCTCTCATCTCAGGGCTGTTCAAAAGACATTAGAATGACGTCACGTGAAGGTGGGGTATAACTGTTCACGTCACAAGATAAATATTTAACGCTTGAAAAGGTGTGCAATTAAAAATCTCCTGTTTACAATAAACCTTTTCGCAAATACGACTGCCGCAGGGAATAGTGGGATGCAAGGAAGACATACAAAACACAGTAACCATACACTACATAGAATGCAAAATACACGTTATTTTGGACAAAATTATAAGACAATTTTTAAGGCCAACTTAAGAAGAGTTGCTTCCATGGGCGTCCAGAGGGGGGCACTTGCACCCCCTCCCATGGAATATCAAAAACTTGAAAAAAAAAACGAAGAAAAAAATGAAGAAAGAAACGAAGAAAATATAACATTAACATTTCTTAACAGTTCAATCAGTGTGAATTTCTACTCTCAAAACAGAAATTAAATAAAAGTATCAACACTCAGGCCCCAGCAGCCCCCCCCCCCCCCGAGCATATTTTGGTATTTTTTAAAGTTTATATTTACGATATTGCTTATGTTTCCCCTTTTTATATGCGGTAAAATGGCCTTGGAAGTACCATTTTCAGCGATCTGGGAAGCATTTTGGGCCAAAATTTTCTTGCCCTCCGTGCCAACCCATGGTGGCTCGGAGCGCTGAGAGTCTGTCTATGCGCTCCGCCCCCCCCCCCCCCTTTCTTGCAAAATTCCTGCCTACGCCTTTGTCAACACTGTGTGAAAAGTAGCATCTAAACTCTTTTCTGGGAGTAAAATATTTCCCATGGAAAAAGTTTGTGTAAAAAATTTTGCCCCCCTTGAATTTTTTTTCTGCGGACGCCCATGGTTGTTCCTGACACAAAATCACAGGTAAAAAACACATGTTTCACTCCTGACTGATCTAAAAGGGATGATTTGAATATATCTTTATTGAAATAAAAACACTTTCTTGACACGTGTTGTAGGTAGGACCAGGGAGGTGTTAAGATCCTAACAGATCCTAACAGATCCCTGGTACGACGGTGTGTTTGTTTGTCCCCAGTTTTTCAAGCTGCGCGTATCCTCAGTAGAGATTGTGAAAAGGCTTTTGTAGGAATAAGCTGGAACGAATCAATTAACTGTCAGTTAAAGTTTCTTAAATGAATAGCCCACTTCAAAGTAGCGGACAATATTCAAATCGATAATGCAATAGGGAAAGAATCCAGGGCATAGGCTTACGGGGGTCAATATTTCTGGGGACAGGGATAATTTTTGCCCGAATTTAGAATTTTAAGTTGGACCAAGTTGCCAGAATTTTGAAACCGCTGTGTCTGTTGTAATGACCCCCAAAAGGGGCATAATTTATTTTCTTGCTGCCTTATTTGCTCGAATGAATTGCTCAAAGTGGGAGCGCATATGCTCTCCTGCGCCTACCCCCAACCCCCGCCTCGTACGCTTATGATCCAGTACTTTCAATCCATGGGCGATCGATGGTAAGCGTTTTGTTGGTGCAAAGAAAATACTGCAAGCACTGATATAAATTGTCTGACCAGTCCGTACCACAGTGCAAGCAGGGAGCTGGTGTAAGAAACAAAAATATATAGCTGTTGTTAGAAAGCAAATACAAAGCAGACAGCTTCAGTTGAAGTAAATTCCTAATAAAGTTTACTTACGGCGTAGGCCTGGGATTAGATAACAACTGTGCCGTGTCCCAAAAAGCTGCTTCGTTTTCTGGACAGAATTTTTCACTTGCAAGTTCTTGCTGATATCATCACGGACTGACTAAAATTCAAGAACTTCAAATTGTCAGTTGAAAATGAACCTGGACTGACTTGAACTGGACTTGCCAATGTTTGAACTGGACCCATCAGGACTCAAAGGGACTTCAACTGAACTGGACTGGAACCAGTTGATTTCAATAGGGCTTTTTCTATTATCACGATTACATGGCCAGATTGCCTAAGGGACTAAACTGGACTTCAACTGGGGATGTTCCTGTAGTAACAGCTCAAATAGACTTTTGCTAAAGAAATAAATTCAATGGAATCGTTTTAAATCAACTGAATTGCCCTAATTTGAACTAGGCAGTTACCATAGTAGAGAATTGGTTCTGTTATTAAAGTCCTTTTGAAATGGTCCTGTAAAGCCCAAATGAAACTTCCACGATCAATTCCTATTGACAGGTGTACGAAAATCCAGTTGAACTAATCACAATGTCCGATTGAACTAATCACATAAAATCCTATTGAACTGTTTCTGTAAAGTCCAGTTAAACTGATCACAGTAACATTCTATTCAACTGGTCCGGTAAATTCTAATGGAAGTGATCAAAATAAAAAAAAATAGTGATCAAAATAAAAATAAAAAATATATACTGCTGTTGTAGACGAGTGGATAAAGACGCTGGCATTTGAAGGGATGAAGCTTGGCAACGGGGAGGTTTGGGGTTCGATCTCCGGCCGGATCAAAGTAAGGTGGGTTTTTCATCCAAGAGCAATCTACGGTTTTCCCATCTGAACTGGCTTTACAAAAGAAACCAAATTTGATCTTAAGTTGTTGAGTTGGTTAGCCACCCAACACGAAGTTGTAATTCATAAGCCTATAGGCTTCTCCAACATTTGTGGTCGCTTAACGTTGTAAAACAACTGTCTTTTATGGCCTGAATTAAAGTCCAATTGAACTAGTCCAGTACAGTCCAGTTGAAATTCAAAGTACAATTGAACAGGTGCAGTAAAGCGTAGTTGAACTTTTCACAATAAAGTCCAGTTGAACTGCATAGCCATGCAAAATCCAGTTGAACTGGTCACAATGAAGTAAGTTCAGTTGAATTAATCACAAGAAAGTCAGTTACCCTGGTCCAGTAAAGTCTAGTCAAGTCCAGATATATTCATCACAACATTTAGAGTCTAGGTTAACAGGTGCCATAAAGTCAAGTTGAACCAATCACAATAAATCCCAATCGAACTGTTCCAGTAAAGTTCAGTTGAACTGGTCACAATTAAGTCCCATTGAAATGCTCCAGTAAAGTCCAGTTAAAGTAACCATAATACAGTCCAATTGAACTGGTCCAATAAAGTCCAATTTATCCAATCAAAATAAATACCAGTTGAACTGGTCCAGTAAAGTTCAATTGAACTGGTAACAATTTTAAGTCCTAATGAAATGGTCCAGTTAGACTAACCATAAGAAAGTCCAATTGAACTGGTCTAGTCGAGTGCAGTTGTACCATTCACAATATTGAACTGGTCCAGTAAGGTCCAGTTGAACAGGTTCAGGAAGGTCCAAATGACTTAGTAGCTTACCAATAATCGAGCCAAATTGCATTTCATCAGACCAGACCTTTTGTAGAATATCTTGTCACGGTTTCTTTTTCAAATTTATTCCCAAAATGTGCAATTTAAAACTTAAACAGTTTATAACAGGATTACCCCTTCATTGACTTTTCTTTCATTTTTGTTTTTTAAACTATATTTAAATCTCTACATGAGTAAATAAGTAAGTCTTGACACATTACAATCCATGCAAGTAGGCTGGATGTTTAGGCTTGGAGTGTCCGTGACCCACGGAGGTGGACCTCCCAGGGACAGTTAGATCATTTCTTGCAATTGGTCTTTAAGCTCAGATCATGTGTAGTACCTGTTCTTTTCAGCCAGTTGAGAATGGGATCACGCATGACAGACCCTTGATGTAGAGGTCTGAGAGTCGAGAGATTGGCAGTTAAGTTTATTGTCCTTTCGGGGACGTAGCTCCCTTGGGGAGCAGAACTCCTTCGGGAGTAACGTTTCGTTACACTCTAATTGGCTCTTCGCCCGGGAGTCGAGGGGACTTTGGAAAAAGTACTTTGAAATACCCCAGTACATCTGAAATACCCTCTACAGGAACACATGCGAGGTTCACACTTTCAAGGGTGTTCATTTATTTAGGGGACTTACTGTGATATACAAGTTGATTTTCCAACTGGACCTGCCCATTTTCCAGAACATTTCAGTTGAAACGGTTCAGTTCAACTGGTGCAGATCAGTCCAGTTCAACTAGACCTAACTGGAATTTTCAGCAGAGACCGCACTTTTGGTGATCGTCTACCTTACAATCTGGGGCAATGTTACATTAGCTATCAAATTCCCTTCTCTTCCACTCCAAAGAGAGGTGTTTAAGAAGGAATATGGAATGCTGGGACGATTTAACGGCACTTTGGAAGCGCCGTGGTAGCATTACGGGATGGGGCTCACTGAGGGACCAGGCTTTATAATCTCGCCCTAGACTGTAACATTCCCCATACTAAGTCACGTCTATAACTTTACCCCTTTAATTGACACAGAATCACCAGCAGCCTCGCCTAGCTAGACGAGGTGCAGAAGGGGCGAGATAGCTTCCAAGGGCGAAATATTTTGGTCGAGTTATATTGGAATGAATTTATGCAATGGTCATTTTTATTTCTAGGGGACAAATTTTTCGGGGGTCTCATGCCCTGGGCCCCTAAGTACAGGCTTGGTCTATTACAGCTCCTAAACAAAATTACGGTAGCTTGCACTGAGATTAAACTGCTCAAGGCCATACCAACATACATGTGTATGAGTTATTGAGAACAACTGACTGCTCAAGTCATCGTTGACCAACAAGGGTGAAAGTACTGTTTGAATTCATATCAATTAAAATGCACTCATCAACTAAAATTTAGGGTATGATATGATCATATTCCTAAAAATATTTGCGGTGATGTAACATGCCCTTTAAGAAGGATCCCCAGGTCCTCGAAGCTAGGGGAGAAGAGCCCTGGAAGTTTCGGGAGTTGCAGGCTTAAAACAAAGCATCTACAATTTATAAACAGCTTCAGATGCTCACTAAACAAATCACAGCCATGAAAGTATAACCACTTTTTTCTCAGACCAACGTCGGGTTCGAATTCATGATTCTGCTCCATACCGGCGTGCCGTGTTGAAAATACTTTACCAGTGACATCGCCAGATTTTTCGAAGTAGGGGTTGGGGCAAAATTCCGCCTGAGGGGCCCACTAGGAAGGAGAACTGAGCGTAGCCGGAGGCCTGGGGGCCAACATAGAGCCCCTGATGGGGTAAAGGGACAACACTCTGGGGTATTTACAAAATTGTGACCAGTCGAGTGAAGCCTTTAGTCCTCCAAATGGCACTGGATTTGGACTTAGCAGACCACAAAAAATAGAAAATCACAGTTTGACCATTTTTCTTAGCCTTACTTGCACTAAACGTTTAATGATTCGGGGTGGGGGCTTGAGTGGAGATGACGGATGTTATGTTAAAAATCTGCGCTGAGCCTAGAAACAAATGCACTTATGCTGCTTACAGGAATTAGTGTTGAGACATCTAAGTACCTTCCAAATATATAACTGAGGGGACGTCTTCACATTACAGCATCGAAGGCGGCATCTACTGTTGAGGATCCGGGGCTAGCCGAGAGAATTTTCAAAAAGAAGCTCTTGAATGGGGTTCATTAATGAGCTTTTGGTTACCTTCAAGTTATATTAGTAACAGGTATATTTTTTTGCATTTTCATCCGAGATAGTAATTCCATGCTGAGACCACCCTTGGGGGTGCTTATCGCCGCCTCCGCGAGGAAACAGAGGGGCAAAGTTGCCCTTACAAATTTTACGGCAACGGCTATTTAAATAAGTGGGCATTTGACTATGAGATCATGTTTTACATTTTTTGAACTTAAAATCTGACTTAAAGATAGCTGATAAGGGAAATAGTATTGACGGAAGAGGACTCACAGCCCCAGTAGTTCCATATATAGCTATAACAAATAGGCCTATATGTTGAAATGATAATTGTGGATTACAGCTGCCAATAATATTAGCTTAAACAGTGCCTCACAGAGTTGAAAAATAGATGCGGGCGAAAGGCGCCGTAAAATTTTAGTTTTTGAAACATTTTGGCAAGTTTAGCCTCACTAATGATTGATAAAGTGACAGTAGATCTTCCTGCTTATGTCGATATACAAATCGGTGTGTTTGTGCACTTTTTAAGTACCAGAAATCAAACTGGGGCACGTCGACCAGGAAGCGTTTGTTGGCACGGGCTCCTTCCCCCAAGCGACGCCACAGGTGTTCACTTTGGTTAGATGGTTTCTCAGTCAGATCAGGTACGTTATTTTGGTGTGATTTTGATAGGCACACGCAGTAGCGTCACCACAGGGGAGGGAGCATTCTGCTTACCTTAGCACAGAAAAAAATCGGAAATAAATCGGGACGGCTCAAAAGCGGCCGAGGTGAAGGAAAAAGATAAAGAGAACAAGTAAACGCGAAAAGGAAGTTGAAAGAAGAGAAAAAGAGAAAACAAGACAGGAACAAACTGTGAAAAAGTACGAAAAGAAACGGAAATGAATAAGAAGAAATATTATTTAGATAGGCATTGATTATTATGGAGTCGTGGAGAGGGAATACAAAGGGCTTAATTTAAGAGGGGAAATAGTGGTGGAAAGTGAAATGTGGTTCAGGTAGGGCTAAAGACAATAGAAAAGAAGGGTGGAAAGGGAAGAAGCCTGGTGAAGGGTGAAGGGTACGCCGGGAAGGCTGGAACGGGGACGAACTTGAGTGGAGTCAAACTGAGTTTGCAGCAGTGCAATTATAAGGAGCTTAACCAAGAGAATCAGGATAAGGAGAAAGAGGGAAGGAGCATATTTAAAAACTATTGAACCTTTTACAAAATACCCAGTCGCAGTCCGTTCTTTTCAAGTTGTCATATTTGCCCGGATGAAACACTTCTGAACTACGGAAGGGCTGCCAGGTATAAAGTTTCAGTTTACGACAGGCTCCGCCCTGAAACCGAAGCGGCGCCTATAGTAAAGTGCATGAATGTCATCCTTTTAATCAGTGGAGATGCGTCCATATAGTCAGGGGTCGTCTCCCACCCCCAGATGGACTCAAAATGATTGTCGGCGCCCTGTTTAGGTTTTTACCGTATTGAGGCATGGGGTATCTACCTACCTCAAAGCGCCCCTTCGGGCCCTTCTAGTCCCCTCCGACGAATTCCCTAGCTCCACCACTGCTTTTAATTACCCCCTTCCCCTTCATCTTCATGGTTTGACTTTATCCGCCATTGGCTTTACGCATGTCAAGTCCCTCATCACTTTACCGAACTTCGGCATTGTAAACTGCTTTTGTATACTTTTATACATTTTTTGCCGAAAGCTCTGAAACAAATTCAAACTCTCGGCCAAGCAGATGTGCATTAGCATGTTACTCAAAAAGAAAAGGACAACAAGAGGGACATTCTTGAAAATCGGACATCTTACGTCAAGCGCAAACGGGGCTGATTGCCATGGATCCCTCGATGCAGGCTACACTGCTAATTACCTTGGCAATAAAAGGGACCAGTGGTGGATCCAGAACTCATTCCTAGGGGAAAGATATGTCATTGGCGTTAGATATAAAGTGCAGTAATTTAGGGCCTGAAAGAGGGCGTGGGTGTGAGGGTTACGAGAATACTACAAGGTCTGTGTCCTTTCAGTGAGCTACTTTGGAAATTTATTTAATTCACAGGATGAGAAAGGCAAAACACAGAGCTGAAACTTGTAGAGCTCCGGGGTAAGGGATTCTGTACTGGAAATTTCACAACAGTAGGATGAATCACAGCCACGTCGGTCTGTTGTTGAGGTAGATCAAAGGAAAGAGAAATGGGGTGTTTACAATACTGGTAATTGGGTATGATAGGAAACATTGCTTGTTCTATTCCTAGGGGATTACTATGAAATTATTTCATAACATGGGTGCAGGTCGCGCTGAAATTGGGTCTTGCAGCCCATTTCACTAAATGGGTGCCTTCCTAGGCATGATTCAGCCAATCAGAAAAGTTATCTCTCAAATTTGCCAATGAATGAGCAGTATTTTCCCTGTTTGTACTAACTATGGTAGGGGCAAAGAGATTTGCAAATTTTAGGAGATATGAAGTTCCAAAGCCTCACTCGAGACCAGAGACAAAGAAAGCTACTAGAGCAAACAGCATAAAATTAAGTGCACGAATCAGGCAATTTGGGGAAAAGTTTTTCGGGGAAGAAAATTTGGTGTTCCGTAAGAGAGGATTCTGAAGAACCGTAACCATTTTGGTGGGCACAACTCTAATTCCAGTACCAGACTGGACGCTAATGCTTCCATACTAGACTGACAAAGTTTAATTCTTGTAGTCTTTATACCGTAAAAGATTTCACCGAGCTTCATTTGGGGACTTTCAGTTCGGTTTGATATGGTGGCAGGAGGTTGGAAATAATCCTTTAGTTATCTGAACCTAGCTGTTATTACTTCTGGGCTACTTTACTCCAGCCAACGAAGCAATGGAGACTAGGCTAAATTGTTTCCTTACATCGAGATGTGATTAAGAAAGGCTTTTCCTATGTAACATTTCTGATCATGTTATTAGAAAGAAGAGCTGGTGAAGAGTGGCGTTTCTGTTTAAATAAACAAAGTGGTACCATACAATTCCTGTTCTCTTTCATTTGAGTCACACCGTCTTATTTGTAGTTAAATTTCAGCTGAAGAGGGATATCAGGCTACTTCACCCCTGCTCCTGGCTTATTTCACCATTACTACAGTGCCTGCCCAGGTGATCTTGAATCCCCCATCCTGAAGCCAGGAAAACCACAAAGGGGGTAGGCCTACCGAAGATTATGTTTATAGCCAGTGGTGCAACCACATGATGACTGTTTGAGGGAACCACAGAGAATGATACCTCAAGCCCACCAAGGATAGCTTAAACAATCATTGGGTGCACCGTTTGCACATGCGCGCGAAGCGCCTTAAAAGTTCGCCTTCACTTGCAATACAGAGACGCGGAGGGTCTCCATGCACTAGTGAACAGATCAAGGCTATGATCATCATTACTTTTCTTCAGCTCCGCAAGAGCAGGTGAAGCGTTGAGTGCTTTGCAAACGGCGGGAGACCCTGGGCTAGCATAAGGCCCGTGTGCGGTTCAGAACAACTTTGGTGGGATCCAGAGGAAAGTCCCCGAAATGTTTGCGGCATTAAAAAAATGGAAATAGCGTGGAGCTTTGCACCTACTTCCGAATTACACTGAGAGCTCACCAAGCTCTTCAAAGGTCACAATTCAGTTCACAATTATCACAACTAACTTATTTAATTTTACATTAACAGCAGCAGTTCAATGGTTGGCCATGGTAAAACCTGCATGCAGCCTCAGTGAGGGATGGTGCCGACATTTGACCGACAGCGTGGCTAAGATCCTCGACGGGCGCCAGTAACTCTAAGATTAGAAAGATATAAGACGAGTCGCCGAAAGGATGGCGAAGACGAAATTTAGGAGAAGTGTGCCGAAAAAAATTGGGTTCCAAATAAACAAACTTGAAATATTTTTGTTTTTATGAAAGGAAGCTGGAAATATTTAATATTTAGTCATGAATCCGCCCTTCTGGTCGTCGTTGCTTGGCATACTTTATCTTACCCATTGAGGCTTTTCCGATGAAAATGAGAAATGTCCCTGTTGGGATAGGCCTCCTCCCCCAACTTGGCGCCACCCCATGGGCTCAGCATTGAGACACTTTCAATTAGATACAAAATGATGCTATCTCTGGCAAAGTGAGGAAATAATTTCATGTAAAGAAATTGCCCTTTATTTAGTGATATTTTAGCTCTGCATGACACACATCCCCAATGCTGCTCCCACGAGGCCGGCATAGGGAATTACTTAATAAGAATGATGCTTTTAACTGACATTCATACGACACTTTAGGAGAGTACAACAAAAACCAAAATCGTACTAAATTTACTCATTTTGAATGAAAATTTCCACTGAGGAATTACCGAGAGGGAGGTAAAAGTATAGCCAAGCGGTTATTGTGGATTAATAAGTAGGATGTTTCAAATACTTATTCTCTGAAATGCACCTAATGACCTTTGAAAAAAGTAGTGCGATGAGTAATATACTTCATCTCATGAACATCACGCTACAAAAGTTGCCCATGATACAAGATTGCCACATAAACGCCTCTTGATGCAAGCCTCAGATTGTACATAAAGTTTTCGAAAGCAGTTCGGACGCCCCCTTTAATAGTCCTGGAGGTGTCGGTATATTCACTGATTTCGTCCGTGCATTTGCTTGACTAAAGGCCGGTTCATACTCCATTATAGCGCTATAAAGCTGTGTTTAAGGATGTTATCTGGGTCTCGATATGCCGATGTAAAATTGATTCATACTTCAGTTTTCTCGCATAGCTCAATTTTCGCAGTACTGCCATGCAATGCACAGTCTCCCAATACCTGCCTATGCAAAGGCAATACAGTACATATGTGTATGCGGTTTGATCGGCTCTACGACAAAGTACACTATTGATTACAGTGATAATTTCAGGGAATAAAAGAAAATCCTGCCTTACTAACCTTTGTCTTAATTCGCGGGAAGCAATAACTGTTTCCCTCCATTCCTACAACTCTCACTGTCACAATCAGGCCGCCGATGGTAGCACGGAACCCGAATACATGTAATGAGCCGGTATCTGGAAAGGTCCGCCATTGTTGTCGAGTAAGATCGTGAGCTCGTTTCAAAAGGTCGTTCACCTACCAAGCAGCCAATCAGAAGCCGTTTCCTTCTGATATCTCGAGAGCTTGCGAGAAAAGTTGAACAATGTTCAACTCCAAGCGATGACCGTGAATCGAACCGGCGGCAACGATATTTTGACCATATATGGTTATTGATCGCTTTATCGCGCGAGAAATTTGGAAGTATGAACCGGACTTAAAGGCCGGTTCATACTTCATTATAGCCCTATAAAGCTGTTTTTAAGGATGTTAGCTGGGTCTCGATATGCCGATGTAAAATTGATTCATACTTCAGTTTTCACGCATAGCTCAACTTTCGCAGTACTGCCATGCAATGCACAGTCTCCCAATACCTGCCTATGCAAAGGAAGTACATTACATATGTGTATGCGGTTTGATCGGCTCTACGACAAAGTACACTATTGATTACAGTGATAATTTTAGGGAATACAAGAAAATCCTGCCTTACTAACCTTTATGTCTTAATTCGTGGGAAGCAATAACTGTTTCCCTCCATTCCGACAACTCACTGTCACAATCAGGCCGCCGATAGTCGGACCAGGGAGACGGGATCCGAATACATGTAATGAGCTGGTATCTGAAAAGGTCCGCCATTGTTGTCGAGTAGGATCGTGAGCTCGTTTCAAAAGGTCGTTCACCTACCAAGCAGCCAATCAGAAGCCGTTTCCTTTGCGATATCTCGAGAGCTTGCGAGAAAAGTTGAACAATGTTCAACTCCAAGCGATGACCGTGAATCGAACCGGCGGCAAAGATATTTTGACCATATATGGTTATTGATCGCTTTATCGCGCGAGAAATTTGGAAGTATGAACCGGCCGTAACGATAGCTACAAGCCATTTTTAGCTTACGGACCTGGTATCCCCTGTTGGTTTTAATACCTGAATTGGTTTCGTAGTCATTTGGGGCTTCCAAAGGAATAGGGTTAGAAGAGGGGATGGGGGATTAATTATTTCATGAATGGATGTTTTAGGTTGTACTCACACCTGTCGGAACATTCCCCTAGTGAATTTAAGTTAGTAATTTTGCAAACCATGGCACCTCCGATTCTCCCTCCTGAAATGGGCTAGAGGCAGCTTCTAGATGGGGGCTAAGGGGCGAAGCTCAAGGACATTTGGGGTCTCTTTCAAAATGAAGGGCATTAGAATGAAGAATTTAATTATCTTCAAGGTGGTTAAAGAGAAAGAGCAGTCACCCCAAACTATCGTACAAACACTCTAGAAAATTATTGCCTAACCTGGGCAAAAATTTACCCAGCCGTTGGTTCCGTATGCCTCCTAACCGGAATTGGGTAAAATATTGCCCAACTTAGTTGGTTAAGGGTTTTACTCATTAGTTGGGCAAAAAATTGCCCAACCATTTGCCCAACTAATTTAAGCAAACATTTTGCCAAACCAATTGGGCAAAATTTTGCCCAACTTTTAGGTAAAACATTTAACCAACCAAGTTGGGTACGTTATTACCCAATTACGGTTAGGAGGCATACGGAACCAACGGTTGGGTAAAACAAGTTACCCAACGGGGTTAGAACATCTCCGAGAAGTTACCTTCTACAAGTTTTAAAAGCTACCGGCATTGTGAGCTTTTTAACTACGTAGAAACAGGCACTGAGAAACTAAAGGAGAACCCCAAACCCAAACAAAAACCCTGTCGGATTACCAGATTACAAACACAATGCCAAACAAACTATATACGCCATGCAACAGGGAACATAAGAGTCTTTGTTACTACTGAGATTCAGAAACTGCCACGGCAGCTACCCCCAAAACAACACCCTAGCCCAACAACCACATACCACCCCAAAACAAAGTCCTACACGCCCAAAGGCTATCACACGCCCGAGGACGACACCACACCCGAAGGCAACACCACGCCTAAAGGTAATACTACGCCCTATGGCAACACTACGTCCAAAGTCAACAGCACTTAAAAAGCACTGGGCAAATACAGGTGCACCTTGCCCAAGGGTGACCCGGAGGCAGTTGTGGCAAAGGGTAACCTCATTACTCCCACGTTTAAATAAACTCCACAACCGGATGCAGTTTAAACCTTTTTTTCAAAAGTCCCCTGACTCTCTGGCGAAGAGCCAGGGGCGAAAACCAAACAATACTCCCGAAGGAGTTCTGCTCCCCTAGGGAGTAACAACGTCCCCAAGGAACAAACGTTGACTTAATTGACACCACCCGACAGTGGTCCCGGATGCAGTTTAAAGTCCTAATGCTAGCCGCTTTTAAAAGTAGCAGGATTTTAACTAATGAATTTTATGGTCTGGCTATAATATATTCAGTGAGACATGTTTGTTATTATTAACGATTAATAATACAACTTTCTTCACAATATTTCAATTTCTCCTTTTTATGTTGTATTGTACAACTGAGAAACATAATTTTCTGTAAGAATTCACCATTGCTAGCTTCAAATTATATCGATAAGACCTGCAATAAGGGATAAACACAAATTTGCTTTGAAAAATTGGGAATGCTCCATTCAAAGGATACGTATACAAACATTTCATAGCATTTTAAACATGCACTTTTCTCAAATTGTTGTAGCAAAAATTCCCATAGTGAAAGTAAACGTTTTGCAAAATGTTAACTGTGAATGTAAAAATTTAGAAATAGGTGTTATTAAAAGAATTAATTGACGGTATATGTTTAACCAGTGTTGGGTAAAGAAATTCACTTAAACCATTTCACCGATAGTTGGTCAATAGGTTTTTCGGTTCTTTTGCCCAACATTGTACAAGTGTACGTAGGTACGTACGTACCATCCGTATACTGCAGTACAGTATAGTACCTTTTCATTAATTGTGTACGTACGTATGGCGCGCAAATCAGTTCACTTTAACCAACCTGGGTAATATTGCAAGAGAGATGGATTTTACCCAACCTGAAGGTTAACCAACCAAGTTGGTTGATCTGTTTGCCACTTTGTTGGTTACCAAACTGCCCAGGTTGTGCACTTTGAATTTTACCCAACCCTTTTTAACCAACTTTTTTAGAGTGAATTTCCTCTTATTTTTTGTACAAATTTATTTCATGATAATCCAAACAAAAATATTTCATATTTAAGGTAAAAGAGCAGTTAGTCTTCATGAATTGAAACATTGAGTGACACAATCATCTTTACATAACTAAAACAAAGCCGTTCATGAATTAGAATACCGGGGTACACTTATTCAAAATGGGGTGAGTGCATATTCCTTTTAATGAGCAATAAGAAGACCACTAAAATCGCGATTTGAACACCACTTATAATTTCTTAAGCCGGACCAACAACCGGTCGAGTTATTGATGCTGGAAATGATTATAAGAGTTGAAAGTGAAACAGAATTAGCAACTTAACTGTCATACAGGATGTAAGCCTAATTATGCAAAGTATTAGTGACGATTTTTTCGCATTTTCCAGACAATTTGCTTTACAAACGATTAGCTTATATTTTCAAGTACCAGGTCTAGTTGGTGAAGCGGAGAGAGGGGGTGGGAGAAAATGAAAGGAAATGCACTCGGAGCTCAAAAGCTGTTTGCAGACATGACTTAAAAAGCAAATGGATGAAATCATATCAACAGTGGCGGATCCAGGAGTTTTATTTTCATCGGAAAGGTATTCATGCTGTGCATGCTGGACCAATATCGAATTCGGCCTCACTGCGGTTAAGGACTTGGGTTTTACGTCAGAAAAACACAAATTTGTCACTTTAGGTATAACGCTTCCCCACGTGCGGCGCAAGCATGTCAAAAATTTGGCATTACAAACGCTCTTGGCGATACATCGGCTGTCAGGGTGGCTGGTCCAAATCGATGATAACATACTTTGAACCGTTACTGTTACCTAATGATGGTTAAACCCGCCGTCGCCAGTAACCGTACTGTGCGATAAATGAAAGAACAACTACGGTACGCAACTGGGTATTAAATTCCAAATCTTTAAAGAAATTGCCCTTTATTTAGCGATATTTTAGCTCTGCATGACACACCTCCCCAATGCTGCTCCCACGAGGCCGGCATAGGGAATTACTTAATAAGAATGATGTTTTTAACTGACATTCATACGACACTTCAGGAGAGTACAACAAAAACCAAAATCGTACTAAATTTACTCATTTTGAATGAAAATTTCCACTGAGGAATTACCGAGAGGGAGGTAAAAGTATAGCCAAGCGGTTATTGTGGATTAATAAGTAGGATGTTTCAAATACTTATTCTCTGAAATGCACCTAATTACCTTTGAAAAAAGTAGTGCGATGAGTAATATACTTCATCTCATGAACATCACGCTACAAAAGTTGCCCGTGACACAAGATTGCCACATAATCGCCTCTTGATGCAAACCTCAGATTGTACATAAAGTTTTCGAAAGCAGTTCTCACCAGAATAGTTCCGTGAGTAACCGTCCTAATAATGGTCATCAGGCATGGAGTGTAAACCATGGCAATGCGCACAAAGCTTTGACGATGTTTGAAAAAATACGTTTTGGATGGTATTAAAGAAAATATAGAATATAAGGGTTAGAATGCGGGGAACTCGCGAATATTTTGATAGTTTGGGAAGGATTTACGAAAATTTTGATAGCTTGAGAACGATTTGTGATAGTCAATGATTAAAATATATACATCACTCATTGAAATACACCTCATACACCTCATCCTCTCCCTTACCATATCTATAGCTTATAAGTGTTTTCAGTTCATTATAAAAATAAAATAAAATCGAATATTTTCGAAAACTTTTAGAGACAACTGTCCCGTGCTCCCCGTGCTGGCGCCATTACTCCTGTTCCCCACATGGCGCTATCCCTAATCCCAAACATTGTGGCTACATTGCAAAAAAAAAATCCACTCTAAAACACAAATTTGTCAATGCGATTCAACTGTTCAGCATCTACCAACACGGAAGGAAATCCAGCCTGGTTGTAGCAAGTCATATACTGAATCTCTAATTTCTATCCTCCAATATTCAATTTACTCGTGCAGACCTTTTAAAGGATTCAATAACTTGATTCGAGATTAAATGGAGTGTCCGTAACAGTTGTACCCCCCCCCCCTCAAACCATGTTCGGCTGCCACTATATTCGTTTCACCTCCCTTGTTTCGCTCTTTACTCATGTTGCCTTCATTTTGCAGGCTGATATAAACCTTTCTCGTCTCAAGGTAACACCCCCACACGATATCACATTGCCATTAACAGCTTAAGGCATGTCTGGGTAGTTTATTATAGTGCAGTTTTGTCGAACCAATATTTTTATGTTTCATGGGTCCAAACATCACCTAACGAGTTGTCTATAGCCTGTATGCATTGCAACTGAGCCCCCTACCCCATCCTTACGCGCACTCACAACACAAAAGTGCAAGGTGAGATTTTAGTCTCTCTTCCTCTGCCTCCACCTTTCTCTCTATCTCTGTATCTCTCCAGCTCTCTGTATCTCTCTAGTTTTCTGTATCTCTCTAGCTCTCTGTATCTCTCTAGCTCTCTGTATCTCTCTAGCTCTCTGTATCTCTCTAGCTCTCTGTATCTCTCTAGCTCTCTGTATAGCTCTCTGTATCTCTCTAGCTCTCTGTATCTTTCTAGCTCTGTATCTTTGCAAGCCTAGTACAATATTCAGTTGTGGTATAGACCCAACGCCCCCTTTTTTAGTTCTGGGGGTGTCGGTATATTTACTGATTTCGTCGGTGCATTTGCTTGACTAACGATAGCTACAAGCCATTTTTAGCTTACGGACTTGGTATCCCGTGTTGGTTTTAATACCTGAATTGGTTTCATGGTCATTTGGGGCTTCCAAAGGAATAGGGTTAGAAGAGGGGATGGGGGGGGGTAATTATTTCATGAATGGATGTTTTAGGTTGCACTCACACCTGTCGGAACATTCACTTAGTGAATTTAAGTTAGTAATTTTGTAAACCATGGCACCTCCGTTACTCTCTCCTGAAATGAACGATATTATGGGGAAATCGTTCTGGGCAATACACGCAGGAAACTTGGTTCATTTGAAAGATTATGGATGTGGAACAAACTTGGTACAATTTGGCCATGTTTCCTATTTTCCTTTATAACGCTTTTGGTTCCAACTTTCTCTTTATGTATTCAGTTACTACCACTGCAACACTTTTGTATACCACTGGTTGCGGATTTAGCTCCGGTCTAGTAATTTTCTATTCTTCTGATAACACCTTGCTTCTGCATGTCTATTGTCTAGAGAGTTGGGACATTTACTTGCCATTTTGTGTTGTATTCTTGAGGAAGGCACTGTGCTGCCGAAAATTCGAATAGATTCCTGAAACCGAAAATACGAGTCTTGCTTGTTTTTCACTAATATATATATATATATATATATATATATATATATATATATATATATATATATATATCGATCGCAGTTTCTCCACCGTGCCCTTACTCAAAATCCATATCTGGCTTTATATCTGGAAATATCTGGTTGATTAAAGACTATATATGGCCATATAAAGCCATATATAACTTGATTAAAACACAACCCAGATATGCATATAAAGTTTGATATGGCCATATAAAGCCAGATATAACTTGATATAATCGTGATCTAGATATGTATATAAAGTTTGATATGGCCATATAAAGCCAGATATAACTTGATAAAACTGTGATCCAGATATGTATATAAAGTTTGATATGGCCATATAAAGCCAGATATAACTTGATAAAATGGTGATCCAGATATGTATATAAAGTTTGATATGGCCATATAAAGCCAGATATAACTTGATTAAAACATAACCAAGATATGCATATTAAGTTTGATATGGCCATATAAAGCCAGATATAACTTGATATAATCGTGATCCTGATATGTATATAAAGTTTGATATGGCCATATAAAGCCAGATATAACTTGATATAATCATAATCCAGATATGTATATAAAGTTTGATATGGCCATATAAAGCCAGATATAACTTGATATAATCGTGATCCAGATATGTATATAAAGTTTGATATGGCCATATAAAGCCAGATATAACTTGATAAAATGGTGATCCAGATATGTATATAAAGTTTGATATGGCCATATAAAGCCAGATATAACTTGATTAAAGCATAACCCAGATATGCATATTAAGTTTGATATGGCCATATAAAGCCAGATATAACTTGATATAACCGTGATCCAGATATGTATATAAAGTTTGATATGGCCATATAAAGCCAGATATAACTTGATATGATAGATATACAAATGAGCATTTTGTTAGTTTGTTTTATTATTTATTTGATTTGATTCTTGGATTATGCTTGTTACAAATTAAGACATGTTTTGGATACAGCATCACCTTCCCAGACATTGCAGTTATTTAGTGGCTACACTTCTGTTAATACCATGGGCGGATTTAGGGGGGGGCCCAGGGGGCCCGGGCCCCCCCTTCCAAAAATTTTTGAAGTTTTTTTCAACAAATGACTAGGCCCTATTTGCAATTAAATAGGCCTTTGTGATGTGTCAGAGTGAAATTCAAATTTGTTCATTATTTAAATTTCTACCTCAGAAAATCAGTCTTATATTAATATTCTGTTACTGACCTCCGGCTGATAACATTTTGGCTTATATTGGTCACAATAACGTTTTCCGGGCATTGCAAGGGGTTACTCATGAGCGCTGCATTGGACTGCTAACTTCAGTCTATTACCGGCCGGGCCCACATCATTGGGAACACTGCTTCTACTTTCAAGGGAAATTCAGAATTCTTTAATATTTAGAGGAATATTTTCAACAACCTCAGGCTCTTAAGTTAACTATAACTTGCTGCAACGTTAGCATCTTCTTTAAGCTTTGTAATTTACTTAAATGAAATATACTTCGAATTTAGGGTAATATAAGGGCAAAGGAGACTTCAATTCGGGAAACTGCCATCCTAATATGTGGACAACAAAGGCAGCTTACTCTCTTCTTTCAACCAACCAAACTTTAAATTTCACTAAATTATGAGCATTTTTCAGCCATATATGATCAGTTTGAAAAATATACTAAAGACATCACCATTTTGCATCTAAGCAATCTTAAATTAACAAAAATTTTCTTAAAGGGGAGGGGACACCCCACCCCTTAGACCCCTCCCCAGAAAAGCATCTTCCACCCAACCAAAAATTAAAATTGACTGAATTATGAACACTTTCTAGTCATATATGATCAGTCCAAAAAATATACCAAAGACATTGCCATTTTGCATCTGAGCAACCTTAAATTAACAAAATGTCTCAAAGGGGAGGGGATACCCCTCCCTTTAGACCCCTCCCCCAGGACGGTGAACACTCATCACATACTTTACCTCCTATCAAAATACCCTGGCACCACCCCTGGCGCACCGCTTCCCCCCTTAGATCCCTCCCCCAGATCGGACTTTTATACAAACCACTATGACCTGGGCCCCCCCTTCTGCCAAATCCTGGATCCGCCACTGAATACCGCAGTGTACTAAGTGAACTTAGGCAAATAATTTGCATATTTGGGCGGAGCTTGTATCTAAACCTACATTTTTCATGATTTAGGAAGTTGAAAGTAAAATATGCACCTCGCATGCAGTAAACAAAATTTAGAGTCAAATACGTAATTAAGTTTAAAATAAGAAGCCCATATCACTGTGATTACATAAAATAGGAAATTTCAAGGCATTTTTCTGTTCACTGTTATGAAATAAGTTGAATTTATGTACTTAAGTCAATTCAACCTAATACTTACATTAAATTCTAATTCATGGAGCACTTAAACATTGTTTTCTGGTGTTCAAAGTCTCCATGAGGAGTGTGGACTATAAGTCCTAACTATGATTCATAACTAGAGCAGATCTGTGCCATATAAAGGCTTGATCCAGATAGAACTTTATCTGGCCATATATGGTTTTTTTCCGATCTGATATAAATTCCATATCCGTTGCAGATATGGGCCAGATATAAATTTCCATATATGGGCCAGATATGGGCCATATAAAGAGTGAGCCATATAAAGTTTTATATGGGTCATATATGGC
Source organism: Holothuria leucospilota (assembly GCA_029531755.1). Classification (NCBI taxonomy): domain Eukaryota; kingdom Metazoa; phylum Echinodermata; class Holothuroidea; order Aspidochirotida; family Holothuriidae; genus Holothuria; species Holothuria leucospilota. The sequence goes on from CM055961.1 coordinate 18,998,438, forward strand.
ACAGATATGGGCCAGATATAAATCTCTTTATATGTGGCATATATGGATTTTCCATATATGGGCCAGAAATGGAGTAGCCATATATGGGGCATATCTGGGCCATATAAAAGTGAAACTTTACCTGGGCCATATATGGCCATATATGGCCTTTATATTATATCAAGTTATATCTGCCCAATTCTTGTACAAGCCAGATATGAATTCCATATCTGGCCCAGATATGGGCCAGATATGAAATCCCATATCTGGGCCATATATGGATTTTGAGTTAGGGTGTTCCTTTTTACAAGCAGTTTGACGTGCCTTCTTTTAAGGTGTATTTTCTCTACTTTCGTTCAGTTGCACTTTTGCCACCTGATGAAGGTTTATACCCGACTTTTTGCGACGTTTCGGGTGTAAACCCTTCATCAGGTGGCAAAAGTGCAACTGAACGAAAGTAGAGATAATACACCTTAAAAGAAGGCACGTCAAGCTGCTTGTAAAAAAGAACACGGTGGAAAAACTGCGATATGGAGGCTGAGTAAAACTGGTAAAAGTGAGTTCAAAAGGGTGAAGCTAAAATGGTCCATTTTAACGTTAAGACCGTGCACAGAGAGGGTTTCGAGCTTCATGATAAGCCGGTTTTCGGCAGTTAGACGATCACGGTCAACGGTCAAGTCTTTGTCGAGCACAGTGATGGGGGATTGAAATGTTTGACTACTGGATAACCTTGAAGTTTTGTTTGATGGACCGAAGGTGTTCAGTGACTCGGTCCGCGAGGCGACGTTTGGTCTCTCCCACGTATAAACAGTTGCAAAGTCCACAAACTAAAATGTAGACCACATTCGTGCATGGAGGTACAGGTAAAGTGTTGCTTAACAGTGAATCTGTTGCCGTTTGGACCCACAATGTTGATGAGGGTGTTCTCGCCAACCACTGCGCATGTATTGCATCTACCACGCTGACAGGGGAATGTTCCTGGGGTGTTTTCCGTGGGCTGTAGTGGAGAGGAAGCCCGAACTAAATGATTTGAAATATTCTTTTCAACTCTGAAGGCCATAATGGGGGGTTCAGGGAAAAGGTCACGGGTTGAAGGGTCTTGCCGAAGGATCTCTACATTCTTGTATATGGCACGTATGATGGGGCGTACCGATGGGTGATATGAAATTACCAAAGGAATGCGTAGATTGGTAGACGTGTTGGTCTTTTTACTCAACGCCTCCGCTCTGTTGGTTCCTTGGATTCTATGTAGAGCGTCAGCGAAGATTTTAGTGGGATACTGACGTTTCTGAAAGAAGGCTAATATATTTTGGAAGCTGATTAAACAGGGATTTATCAATTCTAAACAATTACTCGTGTGCGCAACAAATTTAGCCTTGTTACTAAGTACCCCACTGCGATGTATCTAATTAGGTTTATTGTTATCATATTTTACCTAATAAGTTTTTTTTTCTCCGCCCTTCTTGCGTGTAAAACCAGTAGCGTTGATTTCATTTCAATTCTGTTGCAACTGAGAAAGGACAAGGTGCCCGAAATATTGCGCAAATAAATTTTATGTCTTCACACTGGATGATATGTAAGCATCATCACCATTTTGTTCCTGTCGTGATATATATAATATTATATATATATATATATATATATATATATATATATATATATATATATCTTTCTTACTAAGGCAAAGGTTGTCAATGTTAGACGCATATTCCACAGGTTTAAAAATTATGCGACTGTGTCCGCTTCCCACCATTCCTCCGTTTCTATATTTAGAAGCCGCAATGTCACATCTACACTTCCGTATGTGTACATATATATATATATATATATATATATATATATATATATATATATATATATATAACGCTAAAACCCACGGTTGGGGGAAAAAATTTAGAGGGCGCTAGACGACCTTTCGAAAAGGCGAAAAAAAAACAATAAAATACATAAGATTATATTTCGCCATTTGGTTGAATTTGAAAAACAGATATACATCAACGTTATTTCAATGGCCCACCAATTGTACGTGTTAACAGATACGTGTACGTAATTTGGTCAACATTGAAGTAATGGCATATATATTATGCAGTGAAAAGGCCATTACCATCCGCTTACGTATTCCTATAGAAAAAGCGTGTAGTTTCGTTAAGTCGACCTGATTTTTTCCCCTTATAGACGATTTCCCCTTATAGGCGGGGTTTTTCATACGATATTTCCCCTTAATCCCAAATTAGCAAAATATATATATATATATATATATATGATTCAAATGAACGCTGTATTAAATAGTCGCATAGAGACCTTAGGCCATTTTTCCTCTAACAAAGCACTTGCCTTATACTGAAAGAGGATATTTATTTGAGAATGGAAAACTTAGCCTCAAGCAGGATTCGAACCAGCGACCTCCCGCACACAAGGGGGATGCTCTGACCACTGAGCCATTGAGGCCTATGTGGTAGAACGCGGTCAACTGAGCTTAAATACTGTCGAGTCAAGCTTTCCATAGTTACGTCATAGGAACGCGTCCCATGTAGTATTGAGTAGGTAGAGTGACGTAGCGACTTTATATGAATGATTCAAATGAACGCTGTATTAAATAGTCGCATAGAGACCTTAGGCCATTTTTCCTCTAACAAAGCACTTGCCTTATACTGAAAGAGGATATTTATTTGAGAATGGAAAACTTAGCCTCAAGCAGGATTCGAACCAGCGACCTCCCGCACACAAGGCGGATGCTCTGACCACTGAGCCATTGAGGCCTATGTGGTAGAACGCGGTCAACTGAGCTTAAATACTGTCGAGTCAAGCTTTCCATAGTTACGTCATAGGAACGCGTCCCATGTAGTATTGAGTAGGTAGAGTGACGTAGCGACTTTATATGAATGATTCAAATGAACGCTGTATTAAATAGTCGCATAGAGACCTTAGGCCATTTTTCCTCTAACAAAGCACTTGCCTTATACTGAAAGAGGATATTTATTTGAGAATGGAAAACTTAGCCTCAAGCAGGATTATAAGGCAAGTGCTTTGTTAGAGGAAAAATGGCCTAAGGTCTCTATGCGACTATTTAATACAGCGTTCATTTGAATCATTCATATAAAGTCGCTACGTCACTCTACCTACTCAATACTACATGGGACGCGTTCCTATGACGTAACCATGGAAAGCTTGACTCGACAGTATTTAAGCTCAGTTGACCGCGTTCTACCACATAGGCCTCAATGGCTCAGTGGTCAGAGCATCCGCCTTGTGTGCGGGAGGTCGCTGGTTCGAATCCTGCTTGAGGCTAAGTTTTCCATTCTCAAATAAATATCCTCTTTCAGTATAAGGCAAGTGCTTTGTTAGAGGAAAAATGGCCTAAGGTCTCTATGCGACTATTTAATACAGCGTTCATTTGAATCATTCATATAAAGTCGCTACGTCACTCTACCTATATATATATATATATATATATATATATATATATAAGGTCAAAGTACTGCGTAGCACTTATGAAGTGGGTAGGTAAAAATGAAGTAGTAAATAGTGCTAAAAGTTTGTGAAAAATTCCACGACGTTTCGGGTTTAAACCCTTCATCAGGTGGCAAAAATGCAACTGATCGTTGACACGGCCAAACGTACAATTTAAAAAAAAACACAATAAAATTGGGCACGGTAAACCTCGGCTAGGAAAACAGACAGTGTTAAGTGGTTACCACAAGTCAAAAAAATGCAGGAATTGCTGCGTTATAACAGTTCAAGTCTAACGTTCAGACCATGTGGGGACAGGGTTCCAAGTTTCATGATTAGGCGGTTTATATATATATATATATATATATATATATATATATATTATTTTGAACGAGAAGGGATGGATGAGTCCTCTAGCCCCCCCCCCCCCCCCCATCCACGCCTTTAATCCAGACTTCTGAAAAATACTGTTCATGACTTCTACGGTGCAACAAAACAGTCTTTATTTTAACGAACCATGTTTGAGAAATAAAACGCTTTCCATGCGCATAGAACAGATATATTCGATTGTGTGTGTGCGTGTGTGTGCGTTTTCTTGGAGGCAGCTCGCTGAAGCTTAGCAACCCATAATTTGAGGGCGTTGGGAATAAGGTAATAAATTGTTGCCCTAAAAGTTCTAGGGAACGCCCCTTGTGTCCCCACCCATCCCACTCTTGGACCTACCTTCAACTGTCGAAGACGGAACCATGGATTTTATGTTAAGCGTAGTTAATGGATATCTTTGACAGTGTAAAGTAAGAGATAACTAGAATGTTTTTTACAAATGTTATTTTGGGGTGGGCTTCCATTTCACGACGCTAACCCATTTGAGGCAGTTGTTTCATTATTGCTTCCTGTTTGAGAGGTTGAGTGGAATTATTGTTCCAAAGAATGGAATGGCAGAAGAGAAGAGAAGAGAAGTAAGAAATCAGAAAGGAGGAAGGAGAAAAAGAGAAGAGGAAGAAATGAACGAAATGTTTTTAAAACTTCATCTTTTGTCTTTCTGCACCGGTCGGGTAGCCTACTGCTTCTGGTTGAAATTGTCTGTTTTTAAAATCTATTTAAGTGGTTGACGAGGAGAGGAAGGGTTACAATATGCGAAAACGCCTGAATTGCAGAACGATTGTTCAAGTGTTTACACTATAGGGACGTGAACATTATGATGTAGGCGACGCCGTGTGTGAAGGGGGAGGGGTTCACATTGAAGTGTACTGGCAAATTGATATTTTTGCGATCTGGGGGACATACCAAAGTTCTGCTAAGCAGGCGTTCGAGGAAGAACAACTATGATATGCTGGATGCTGATAAGGGTCATACTACTGTGTGCACTCTTCTGTCCCGTCCCCCGATTTAGCAAATCTCTTGCCAAAAGTGTATACATGCGACATGCGGATCGAGTGCACACCTAACCGTTTCCAATCCAAAGTTTTAGAATTTTTACTATTTCTACAGAAGGTTGGCTGAAATGTTTATGGGATGGATGGTTGAAGTGTTTTAATTGTGTTCTACCACAAATATACAGTACATTTTTTAACCCAGTTTTCATCTGAACGTCAATTCTTTTCCATTGTTTTCGTCAAAACCATCTCAACCTTTTTCCGCTTTATTTGCCTAAAAGTAAGGACATCGAATAAGCTCCAATTTACAAACCCTTCTCCTTTAAAAATTATCAAATTGTGATTTATGCACAGGTTATTGTCCTTCTAAAGCCATTTAAAGAGAGTTAAGTGCTTTATTTTAATAATGGCCTAACAATGTTGTAGGCTTAATTATCCAGGCTTCCGTGCTGTCGCCCCCTTTTCTTTAAAATTCCTACCTTGCCGTAGTAACACAAAGCAAATATGATCATTCACACTAATTTACGGGAGCTGCTCTGCAACGGAGTCCCGTAAACTGGAAATGGTATGTCTGCCTCAAGGTGTTCCCGTACCGCCAGTTAGAAGGTCGCCAACCTTTCAACTCCTAGTTGAGTGAGCGGGCTTCAAGAGGCAAACCCCATTCAACTTTGTTAGTAAAATCCAGTGGTCTACCCGCAAAAACCGATACAGCTGACATACTGACATAATGTACGTACTGTGTAAGCATGGGGCTACTACTTGGACAAGTATTGGCTCCATGGTGTGAGGGCAGGGTCCACTTCACCGAAGATTCACACAAGATCAAAGCTTCATAACTAAACGGAAGATTCATAAAAGAAGTGTTCCTAATACTAAACTTAATCCTACTTCTTAACCTTATCTTAACCCCCATCCCATAATCGTAATTCCTTACCCAAATCTTAATCCTAAACCTGATTCTGTTTCTGACACTTTTAGTATTCCTCAAGTATGCCCTGACTAGGGAGCCGTAAGATCTCACAGCTCCCTGACCTGACCTTCGTACTAGTGAACTTTCCGTCTGGTGGAATTCCCAGTAACGGACATACCCCGATACTCTGCTATGCAATAGTATGCTACATGCGAAAAAGCATTGAAAATGTGAACATATGTACTGTGTTGCTTGCTTATTGCTCGCATGTTGTTTTGATGCCCATTATTATGTGGCTGAAGCTTGGTGTATGTGGTATCACAGGCGTTCGGAGCATTACATACATACACACATAAACACATACACACTATACACACTATACATATATATATACACTATATATATATATATATATATATATACACTATACATATATATAGTATATATGTATGTGTGTAGTGCATATATATGTATATATAATGCTCCGAACGCCTGTGTGTGGTGTGTTGTATTCAGTGTCGAACCACAATGGCGCCTGATCAGCACAGAACCACAATGGCGCCTGATCAGCACAAAACGGAACAATTTTATTGCAGCATGCGTCATCCTCGGAGTGACTTTTGATCTGGGAGCGTTTACCTGTACTTTGGAAAGAGTTAAGATATTGCAACAGACAAATTTCTACTTTCCTTTTTGGAATGATTTAACAGTGCTTAGTTTCGCATCGATACCTCAGGCACATTTAACCGGTAAGTTTCACATTCAAATTAAGCTTAAATTCCAAAAGTAGTAGCAGTGTTTACACATTTTGACAGTTTAGGTCAACCACACTAAGTGAGAGATTGGTCCAGTAACAAGGAAATGCTCTTTTTTTCAAATTTCACGTTTTAGGTTTTCCCATGTAACTGCTTGGGTAACGTAGACCCCATTATCACTTTGATTTTTTTATAATTAACCAACTAACTAAGGACATACATCATTTTTTAAAAAATCTTTTAAGTACACCGGACCCAGTTCAGTGCTATTCTAGCCTGCTCCCTGTGATGCAAACAGTAGCCCATGTGCGGTTAGCAGTATCATCGTGAGACCACAATTTTATTTGTCAAATCCAGGTAACATTATCCAAGACATCGTTTGTAGTCATTATGTGGTTAGCCAACACTCACTTGTTTGCACACTGGATATACCACTGTTTCAGCAGAATACTCACATACTAGTAGGCCTACAGTGTTCTCGTAACCACTAGCTATCACCAAAGTTTGTTGAAATCATGAAGACAACTCACTGGATAGTTAAACCGCACAACAGCTGACTGGATAATGGCATGGAAAAGGCTGCATACGACAAATTTTTGGTGACTTCTAAAAGGGTGCACATCATTCAGACAGCACTGGATTGTATTACCCATTTTAGTATGCAAATTTTATCACAATTTGGCTCAAGGCTTTGGACTTTTATAGAGGCCTGAAACACAGCAGTTTTCACTTCTCTTCTTAAAGATGGCTGGGAGAAATTTTTCACCCAGAGATATGCTAAAACCTCAGAGATTCCAGGGGCTTTGCCCCCTGGATCCCCACCGGAGCTATTCTCCTTGATACCAACAGGGGCCCTAAGGCGGACTGGTGGGACCCACCGGCTTAAAAATATAATGGCCTCACGGGAGGAGTAGCCTAAAACATCAAAAGTATTTGGAATCTTTGCATTGGATGGTGCAATATGAACCAAAATATACCTATCATGAGACTAACTTATCCACGCAGAGATGCGCTTAAACCTCAGAGATATGCTAAAACATCAGAACTTCCGGGGAGAGCTTCTCCCTAGACCCCCACCAGGCCTAAAGGCGGGCGGCTGACCCCACCCGCTAAAGCTCGAACTTCACGCTCGATTTCACGCTATGCGCTAAATATTTGCCCCTTAACATTTTCTTTTGCCCTCCATTTGCTTTTCCCCCACTTTTAAAACCCTGGTGCCATCACTGTTCCAAAATGATGCATGTGAGGGTCGGTGATAAATGTAATGACACTGTCTCTTAAGGCAACATATAGGCAAATTGTGAAAGAGTTGTTATGCCAACCATTCACCCCAACAGACAGTGACCCCACCCACTGCGAGAATTCTTTTGTATCATTTTAGATTTCGTTTGGAAGCCGCACGACGTGTACTTGCCCCAATGCAATATGTACTAGTGTTACTTTTTGTCGTTAGTATACTTTTGCAAGGGATTCGCCAAATCATGGGTAGGCGGGTTGCAGTAGTTCATACGGTGGCACGTCCCCATGACAGCCCGGCCTCTTTGGACATATAGAGCCCCTGTGTGGTGAAAATTTGGTACAGTACCTCAGTTCCCTTAACAAATTGCAGGCAGCTTCACTATTCATCACAAAGTTGTTACTACAGGTCAAAGAAGCAATCCGTTTCTCCTCCCTATATATATCCTGCATATCATGATTACGTCCATACATCTGTATAGACTAGCACCATCGCTTAGCCATTGAACTGTTTTCTCTCATTTTCTCCCTCCGTTCCGTCGTCAACTTTGTAATTTTCGGCCCTAAACTCCACTCATCCTCAACAGAAATTTAAATTTTAAACACGTGTTTGAAAATGCTAGTTTTCTTCCTCTTCTCTTTCTTGTTTTCGTTGTATTTTCATTTCTCCGCCTTTCATTTTTTCATTGTGGGGGAACAGCCCATAGAGCCCTCCAATCCGCGCCTTGCCCGAAGCGTGATGACGGAAAGGAACTGCAGTTTAAGACTAAATTCAGAGTCTAATACAATGATTTGGAAGCTCTTTAAAAACTTTAACTAGGAAATGTGGTTACGGCGAGTAACCACACTGGACACGTATTTATACGTATAATTTCTGATAGTGAGTTTTGTTTGACAATTTTTTTTGTTTATATGTGGTAATGAAATTTCCGTTTGAACTACTGGAAAGCATGAATACAAAGTACAACAAGAAAAAACTCAAAAGAAATATACAACAGGTGGACAATTTGTGTCGTAATGACTGTTTTGTTTTTATTTTAGAAACTCAAAATGTTGCAAACCGATTAATTATTGAACACCGTTTCAATTTGTTATGAACAAAAAACACCAAAACTTGTTTGATTGTTGACGAAGTGAAAAATACACATAGCAGAGTGAACTGTTTCTGAACTCGGGCAAAGACACTCACGTTTCTATAGAGAATTAAGTGAAACAAGAAATGATGCATAATTAAGACCAGTAGAAAGGAAACAAAAGTAACACTCAAATGTATATGCTGTACTTTTGGTAGAAAAGTATAAGGTTTGAGCATGGATTAATGGATTTTTAATGAGTGTAGGAAAAAGATAAAGGGAATGCAAAACTCGATTACCGTTAATTTAAAAGGCACATATGTTCTTGTATCATATAAGTCGTACCCATGAAAACATTTGGAACATTAACTAACAGTATGGTATAAAATACTAAAGAAAACAGTAAAATGTCTCTTTTACCGTCTTTTAAACATTATAGTATGGGAATTGTGATAATCAAGTTTGTTTTTATTTTTTTATTTTATTATATTTATTTCTTATTTAACAGGGTAGCCCAGTCAACATCAAATTGCTCATTCCTGGGGCGCCGGGTTACAACATCAACAACATAAATATAAGACAAAATTTAAAAAAGTAACAAAAACATAGAGTTAATAGAATAAAATGTCAAACTGTGAAACATAAAACGAGACTTAACAAGAAAACAATAAGAGCACAGTCTTTTAAATAAAGGATAGAAATGGTTCAAATTTGACAATAAAAACATAAGAGTTGAAAAATCAAAATACAGCCAGGAAAACGACATAACATAGCCTATCAGTATAAAAATGATGGAAACAGATAAAATGGTAAAAAAAAAAAGATAAGAAAGGATGCACAAGAAGGATTAATGAGATAAAACGCATTTAGAGAGAATTTCTTGTCTTAGTCCTCTTCTGAAAGGTTCAACTGGTTCACTCTCTTTTATTTTGTCATTAATACTGTTCCATGATATAGTTCCTCTTATCGTAAAAGATTTTGCATAAAGTGACATGCGACTTCGAGGCAATACGAGGTCGTGCTTAGCCCGGCGTGTGAAATAAGAATGTACATTTTGAAATGTTGTAACGTTACGTTTTAGATAAGGTGAGGAGATGTCATTTAAGATTTTGTACATCATAATACTCCTATTAAAGAAAAAATGTCAACTATCGGTATCCAACGTAGTTCATTTAAAATTTTGGAAGATGGAGGGTCCTTTGGCACCGCTAATAATCCTCGCGCATCATCTTTAAATTGATTATAATTTACATGTGTCCCCTTTGCGTTTATCAGCCCACACAGTACTACAAAAAATTAGGTGTGGAAGTATGAACGCATGATATAGACCTAGCATGGATAAATGGTGTGAATCTAACAAGCTACTGAGTGGATTTTTTAAGCAAACCAATTTTCTCCAAACAATTGCTAGATACAGAAGAGACATGATCATGGAAAAGTAAGTCTTTGTCTATCATGACACCTAAACATTTAACTTTATCTACACGTTCTATTTTCGTATTGTTAATTTTAATGTGTAAATCATCTTTTCTATCTAGAAATCTTTGTCTCTGACTACTTGTCAATAACATATATTTGGTTTCAGTAACATTAAGTGTCAGTTTGTTTTTATAAATCCATTTCGCAGTTTCCGCCATATCAACGGTTAGTTTACGCGTAATATCATTGATATTACCACCACCTACGGATAATGTTGTGTCATCTGCATACATGTCAACTCAACCATATCTAAGCACATTCAAAAGGTCATTTATATAAAGTGTGAATGATAATGGTCCTGAGATCGACCTTTGTGGAACACCAATTTTAACATCACTACATTTAGACAGCATATTCTTGATTTGTACACTTTGTTTCCTGTCCGACAAGTATGACGTAAACCAGGTTAACGCATGATTTGGCCAACAGTACACCATGAGCTTAGTACGTAAGATGTCGTGATTTACTGTATCGAAAGCTTTGCTAAGGTCTATAAGGATAATTCTAGTATATAAAGCCTGACTGGTTATCACACAAAAGTTTGTTTTTGCTGAGATACTCATACAAAATTTTATGAACTACTCTTTCAATTAATTTTAACACTACAGGAACGACAGAGATGGGTCTATGGTTACAAATATCTTGTACATCAACCTTTTCGATTCCTTGCCGAAGGCAGGCAAGGAATCTATGCGATGTGGATGTGGTGTGTGTGTGTGTGTGGGGGGGGGGGGGTGTATGTGACGCTTAACTTGTAAACACGATATCTCAAGATAGCAATGACCGACACTTTTCATATGTAGTACACAGATTTTTCATGTCAAGCGGAAGAAACTTATTGTTTTTGGTAGAGGTCAAAGGTCATCTGAGGTCACCGGAGGTTAAACTGCGAAAACCTCGTAAACGGTTTGTAAACACGATATCTCAAGATAGCAATGGACAAACAATTTTTATATTTGGTACGAAGATTTGTCATGTTGATAGAAAGAAGCCTATTGCTTTTGGTGGAGGTCAAAGGTCATTTGAGGTCACAAGAGGTCAAAACCCCAAAACTTGTAAACACGATATCTCAAGATTGCAATGACCGACACTTTTAATATTTTACATGTATATTTTCGTATCAAGAAGAACTCTCTTGTTTTTGGTAGAGATCAAAGGTCATCTGAGGTCAGTGGAGGTTAAAATGCGAAAACCTCGTAAACGGCTTGTAAACACGATATCTCAAGATAGCAATGATTGACCCTTTTCATGTTTAGTACATAGATTTGTCATGTTGAGGGGAAGAACTTATCGTTTTTGGTGAAGGTCAAAGGTCATTTGAGGTCAACGCAGGTCAAAGACTGAAAACCTTGTAATCACAATATCTCAAGGTAGGAGTAAAGGATACTTTTAATATTTTGTATATAGATTTTCCATGTTGAGCGGAAGAACTCTATTGTTTTGGGGAGGTCAAAGTCATTTGAGGTCACCAGAGGTCAAAGACTGAAGACCTTGTAATCACGATATCTCATCAAAGGAATGAAGGACACTTCATATTTGGTATAAAGATTTGTCATGTTGAGAAGAAGAACCCTAGTGTTTTTGGTAGAGGTCAAAGGTCATCTGAGGTCACCGGAGGTAAAACTGAGAAAACCTTGTAATGACTTTTAAACGTGATATCTCAAGACAGCAATGACATACCCTTTCCGTATCTGGTATGTAGATTTGTCATGTTAAGAGGAAGAACCCCATTGTTTTTGGTGGAGGTCTAAGATCATTTGAGGTCACCAGAAGTCAAAGACTGAAACCTTGTAATCGCGATATCTCAAGATAGGAATGAAGGACACTTTTCATATTTGATTTATAGATTTGTCATGGTAAGAAAAAGACCCTTATTTTTTGGTGAAGGTCAAAGGTCATTTGAGGTGTCTGGACTTCAAAGACTGAAAATCTTTTAATCACGATATCTCAACATTGGAATGAAGGACACTTTCATATTTTGTATATAGATTTACCCATGTTGAGAGAAAGAACCCCATTGTTTTTGGTGGAGGTCAAATGTCATTTGAGGTCACCAGAGGTCAAAGACTGCTTGTAACCACAATATCTCAAGATAGGAAAGAAGGGCACTTTTCATTTTTGGTATGTAGATTTGTCATGTAGAGAAAAAGACCGCTATTGTTTTTGGTGAAGGTCAAATGTCATTTGAGGTGTCTGGAGGTCAATACTGAAAATCCTTTAATCACGATATCTCAAGGTAGGAATGAAGGACACTTTTCATACTTGGTACATTGTTTTGTCATGTTGAGAAAAAGAACCTTATTGTTTTTGGTAGAGGTCAAAGATCATCTGAGGTCAACCGAGGTCAAAAACAAAAATTCCCAAGAATCCCCAGTATCGTCATATGGAGTCACCAGAGGTCGAAAAGCAAAATTTCCCAAGAATTCCCAAGATTGTCACATGGGGTCACCGGAGGTCAAGAAGCAAAATTTCCCAGCAGTTCCAAATATCGTTGTCTTGGGTCCCAGAGGTCAAAAAACAAAATTTCCAAACAATTTGCAAGATAGTCATATGAGGTCACCAAAGGTCAAACAGTAAAATTTCCCAAGATCGTCATCTGGGGTCACTAAAGGTCGAAAACCAAAATTTCTCAAGAATTCCTAAGATCGTCATCTAGGGTCACTTAAGTCAAAAGGCAAAATTTCCTAGGAATTCCCACGAACGACATCTGGGGTCACCAGAGGTTAAAAAAGCAGAATTTCCCAAGAATTTTCAAGAACCAAGTTCCATTAGAGGTCAGAGGTCATTTGAAGTCATCAGAGGTGAAAGACCAAGAGCGTTAAAAACACGATATTTCAGGACGGGTGTTGGATACTTGTAATATTTGGAATATTGTTTTTGCTTTAAGAGAGAGAGAGAGAGAGAGAGAGAGAGAGAGAGAGAGAGAGAGAGAGAGAGAGAGAGAGAGAGAGAGAGAGAGAGAGAGAGAGAGAGAGAGAACCCTGTGAGAACCCTGTGAGAACCCTGTGAGAACCCTGTGAGAACCCTGTGGGTTTGCTAGCAGTCGAAGGTCATCTGTGGTCATCAGCAGTGAAACTCTGAAAACCTTGTAAACTAAATAGGTTGTGGGCGGTACCTTCAAATTGTGCCCGGTGTTTCGTTAACAACGAAAAGTTAGGGATGAATTTTTGTACCATTCCAAATATTATATCAAAGATATAATTACAGAGTATAACATTTGTTTTTTCACAAGCATAATGTTACAGCAATAATTCTAATTTTAAGTACCTAATTATGAACATGTGTACAGAAGGATCTGACTATTGCATAATTAGAAATACCATTTATATAATTAAGTTTGTTCATGGCATAGTGGAAAGTGCTCAGTTTCTCATACAGATGGTCCGGATTCGAATCCCTTACAAACCCTTCCTTTTCCTTTTTTGTTGTATTTGATAGGGTTCAAAGGTCATGTAAGGTCAGCAGAGGTCAAATTTTTAAAACATCGTAAAATGCTGTAGTCAAGAAAGATAAATTCGAGGAACCCACCTTAGTGCAACAAAGCATCCCCATTCGGCAAGGAATCACTAAGCCTTTGGGCTTTCTGGTTAAATATTGGAGTAACCTTAACGTGTTTTCATTCTTGTGGAAAAACGCCATCTTTGAGTGATAAGTTGATAATATATGTAAGAGTACTAAGAATTACAGTTAAAGCAGTTTTCAGAGCCTTGCACCTTATTTCATCAAGGCCTGTTGACTTACCACGTGACATGGATAATACTTCTTTTATTACAAATTTGTCATTGTTTAGAGGTCGTTCTCTGACTTTATGCACGAAAGCAAAGTGTATCATGCTATGAGACTAAACGCCCTTCGGCAGAGCTTTCAGTAATTGATATGAATGATTATGCTTTGGGAAAACTAGTGCTAAGAAAACTGTTTGAGGATGAATAATCTCCAATGTTTAGTTCACAACGTTTACTTACAGTATGATTTGAAATACTGAAGTAAAGCGCGAAAGATTTTTTTTAAGTCTTTTACAGTCTTAAGAACATGGTTGGATGGGAACTGTAATAATCAAGTTCGTTTGCGTGGTTTATAGATCATCCTCTGACTTCTTTGATGCTACGAAAGCAAACTGCATCTTACCACAACTACTGTACAAGCTCTCTTCCACCAGGCTTACAGTAATCGATATGAATGATCATACTTTGGAACTGTAGTTTTCATGAAATCTGTTTACAGATATATAACAGCCAGTGTTTAGGCATCTGAATTAAGAAGGTTATGTGTTGTGCATAAAAATACGATGACATCATTTTGGATGACTTTGAATGGTAAGTCATCTTGAAGGGAAGTCTTTAGTTCTTGCAGAGAACTAGTAGTTGATGGCAAAAGTACCATCTGTCGATCAATGTCTTCTGACGCAGAATATTCTCGGGGAATATCTTCACTGGGCGGGGTCAGAATCAGTTTGAAAGTTTCATTCTCAATGCTAAAAGCAATGAGGTGGACCTCAACAGGAATAAATGGAGCGGCTTTGACGTAAAAGTATAAAAAAAATGCGTAATTACTTTAAGGAGTTACAAATTTATCTTTATAGTTGGGTACTTCCATTTTACTAGAATGTAGGGATTTTTGAATTTTTCGATAAGGCTATGAACTGAAACCATAAGGATAAAGATGGAAGGAAGTTGAATTGACATGATGACTGACAGATGAGGGCAGCGATAATTAAAGATCGATATTGATGTGATCTTGATAAACTCATCAGAAATCAAGTAGCTGTCAATCGAATGCAAGAGATGGAAAAATGTAAGCAGTTATAAACAGTAAAAAAATACGTGTACCTGTATGCAGTACAAAGTTTTAAAATGGATTATTCCAACAGGTCTTTGCAGACGTTGAGAAGGAAGGAAGCATATTCTAGGCACTGACAAAGATAATAATTTGCAGTACAATTTTCAAAAGCATTTCTTTTTCAGAGGTGTCCTGACGTAAGGTACTTGACAAGTACACTGTAAAAAATAAATCTGTTAATTAACAGAAATTCTCTGGTAATAGAGTTTCCAAATAATTTCTGTAAAACCAAATTACTGAAATGTTCTGTTTAATTTTATTACTTTGTTGTGTAAAATTTACAGATCTTTTATGTTAAATTTAGTAGATATTACAAGTGAACCTGGAACAGTTACGTGGAAGTTATTTCAATATTAAACTCAATTTCTTTACGATTCACATATTTCCCCATGCAGATAATGCATGGGCGTGGATCCATCTCCAAAGGTGGGGGGGGGGATTTTTCAACACTTGTGAACCGTCGTCCTGGGGGAGGGGTCTACACTTGTGAACCGCCGTCCTGGGGGATGGATCTTAGGGGAGGGGGTGTCCCCCTTCCCTTCGAAAATTTTTCAACCACCAGGTATCCTTAGACGCAATCTGGTGCAAAGCTTTGCATCTTTTGACGTCATATTTTCCACGAAAAATCTTAGTTTCCAGGTAAGTAATCCAACATGTTTTTACTTTCGGGCCACTACCGTTTTTTTTAAAGAAATTGGAAGATGTCAATGTGGCATATGGTGTCATATTCGGACGCAATTTAGCTTTTAAATGTAGTATCAATTCCCTTTGTAAAAAGAGGAAATTGCAAGGAGTCTACATGGCAATTGGTGCCATATTTGGGCGCAATTTAACCTATGTTATATTATTTATACCTTTTACGTAAAACGTTGAGACCCTGTCACCGTCATGTCTCAATCCAAAATCAGAGATCGTATTGGCTGATGTTCAGTAAGTATTGTCAAAAAGTACGATCATGAAAAATTCCATGAAAATCATTATTTTTGGCGGTGTTCAACCTAAAAAAATACCACGTTATTTTTTCATATGCGCTTAGATACTCCTCTGATTGAAAAACATTTGTTAATACCATCAAAATGTGCCTGAAAATATTGATTGGTGAGATCATTTAGCTCCAAGCCGAACGGGGTGCACAGAAATGTCACAATTTGTTCCCTTCTTGCTCTCATACTACGATCAAATAGCTCTATTTTTGTATCCTCACAGTTTTAGTTTTCATCATTTTGCAAAAGTGGGGGGGGGGGGACTTTTTGGAAATGTCCCCCTTCCAAAAAAGTGAGGGGGACGCGTCCCCCCCGTCCCCCATGATCCACGCCCATGAGATAATGTGACCAATCTCTCGGCCTTTAGACTTAATGGTCCTATAGTCTTTAGGCCGAGAAAACAGTTGCCTACATCTGGCATTTTTGCTTTATTACAATGTTTCTGTAAAAGGATACCATATATCTGAACATTATTAAATTTTTAAATAATGTAATAATTGTTTATGAAATAAATATTACAACAATACCAATACATCAGTTGTAAACACTTACAAGCAAAGCAAATAGTTAGTTACTCAGTTCCTGATAAAAAACAAGAAGCACCAAAACATCAAACAATGAGGTAGAAATCATTGAAAAAGAAAAAATATTGACAAAAATAAACTCTGTTCATTTAAATTCAATTTTAGCATACGCCATAAACCGGTAAATTTACAGATATTTAACATAACGGTATGTATTAAAAACTAAAAATGTTTGTAATCGAAACAAAACAGAGCCTTAATGTTATTTATTACGTTAAAAAACATGATTGTTAGCTAGATAACAGTATACCTATATAAAAGAGCAAAAACATAAAATTACTGTAGAACATTTCTGTAAATTTACAGAAATTTTTACAGTGCATACAACAATCTCTTGAAAACATTTTGCCAGTGTAACAAACTGCCAATCCAATAAATTTTATTGTAAGATTTTCTTGAAAAACTCTGCAAAGACCACTTGGTATTTGAATTGTGAACAAAAAACTGTTGTAAACAAAACTTTCTTGTGAACAAATATTTCTTCTGAACAAAAATTTCGTGTGAACAAAGGTGGTGTGCTGTGAACAAAAATCCCTTGTGCAAACAAATGAAGGCAGTTCATCACACTTGTCTATCCCTAACGAAGGAAATACATCTTTATGTGCACATATTCAGTAAATACTACTATTGTAGCATTTTGCACGTCAAAATCTCATAAGCTGGTGCATTTTGTAGTCAAGGAATTATGACCCTAAATTGCGTAAAGAACTGGGCAAAACATGAAATGAGAATTTCACTGTCTGCCACCTCTATCGTTTTGGCTTACAGATGGTTGTGAATGTAGGTTATGAAAGAGGCGGTATACTGTGAATCAAACTAATCAATGAAAACAGGGTTTTCAGAAAATATTTTTACAGGAAATTTATTTTCCCCCAAAACATTTAATGCAACTTACTTGTAACTTACTCAAATAAATCTTGAAAGAATGAGGGAAATAAAAGCAATTGTAGGGCCTGTTCACAAAGTTTAAAAACATGGGCGCTGACATACTTATAGTGATAGAACTAATTCACTAGGCCTTTTCAGGGTAGCCAGCCTAAACTTTACTACTAAGTTTAACCTTGGTCCAAATTCTTGAATGGATATCAGGTATACGTGACAACGGCAGCATAAAATAGACATGAGGGTTGTCTATGTATGTATATACTGCAACGGTCAGATGGCATAAAAACAGGAAAATGCAGGACACCTAATCATGAAAACTCTCAACGATTACAGTATCTTGTATTACATATGTTTTGAACAGCTTCCACTCATGTTTAGGCCTACACTAGGATAAAACGGTTGGTATAACAGTTATCTGTAACTGTACGGATCAAGCCTTGTTTAACGTTTGTTTAATCCAGGCCTAACGTCAGAAAACCACTGTATAGAGCAGGGCACGCACTTCCTCAAGTAAAGTATAGGACTATGCGAAAGCTTCTCTGAATACGGAATTATTTCCCAGGATAGCTTCCTACAGAAACAAAGGTGAAACAAAAACAGTTTATGACAAAGCTTATCTTAAACATCTTACAGTTATAAACAATAGACCAGACAATAAGGGTTTGAACTTTTCATAGTGCGCGAGGCGATCGAAAGAGAAAGTATTTAGGCGAACAAACTCAGTACACCATACAGTAAACGAACCACAGAACTGCATAAAAGTTAGTGCGTTATTGTGTCCCGCTCGCTCACTTCAAAGAAATTGGCAGAAACAAATAATATGTCTAAATAAAGGTACAATTAGTCCTTTTTTATAGTAGCAAAATTTCTTACGGTCTAAAACTTTTAAAATAAGTTACACTTTCTACAATACACGTTTCTGATAAAGTACTAACAAACGCAAATAATCTTGAAAACTTGCTTGTATTCTCTGCATGGGATCTCGTATTATGGAACAAGTACAACAATAAACTAATGGGTTTAAGGATGAATTAACCAACTCTTACAGAAACTGTGAAGGATACGTATTTCATGCCATGAAATACGTATCCTACACAGTATAGCTGTATGTAGAAGACAAATCTATCCCAACAGAGCGCCAAGAAATATAACTAATTTTTGACAAAATTTCTTACAAATTTGGCAGAATCTTTGTATAAAATGGTTGTCGTACAATAAAATTATTTTTCTGTACTGATTGTATACCGACAGGCCCAGGTTAAAGGGGCCTAGCCCCCCCCCCCCCCTGCAAAAGGAAAGATAAAAATGTACTTTGTACTTTGTACTTGATACTGTTAATACTTTAGTTAGTCTTTTACAGTTTTTCAAAATACAATCATAAATTAAGAGACCACTCACTATCTTCCATGTAAATTACAACTAAATCTTGTACAGATTAAACTTCATATATTTTTACTATGTTGTTATACTTTGTACTGTTAATACTTTCAAAGCTTGTGATACTACATATGTAACAAGTATATAAAACAGGGTACAATACTTCTTTTATCTGCTTCAAGATAATTTGAATTATATCAAGCCAAATATTTTTTCTATGCCAACAAACTTCCAGAGCAGTTTCCATCTCCATCAATCCAATAAGGATTGCCACCTGCTGCTATTAAATGATTTTACGACTAATAACAGTTACTTAAGCCAAAGTAACTTTTACCTTAAGATTATACTTTCCTTGTAAACTTGCCTTTTTTTTTTTAAATTCAAAACTATCAGATCATTCCATTTCCATGATACATTAAGAGGTTTAATAAATATTTTTGCAATACATTTTTATGTCTCTTACAGTTATTTCTTACTCCAATGGCTTCGCTATAACAGTTGTAGCTGAGCTTAAGCAACATTGTTGCTCTTGTTTCTGTTACAGTTGTAACCAGGCGCGGCGTAACTAAAAAAAAAACATGGAGGTTCTAGCAAGACTATCTAAGCGGAGCGCCACCATCAGTTGACGGGGAGCGGACAAGAAAATTGTGGCTTTACAACCCTCCAGATGGCCGAAAACTGCACCTCCCGAGTGTTCTAAGCTGCATGTACCCAGCCTTGAAACGTGGATCTCATGTCTGCAATCTCCCTACGGTCCCCACATCTTGGAGCACTTAGTAAATATTGGGGGACTTAGCCCCTTACTTTTTCAAAGGGGCTGAGCCCCCCAGCCCCCGGTTCCGCCGCCACTGGTTGTAACGGATCACTGGTAAATGAAGCCGTGAGAAGTCTGCTTATAATGTGGTTTTTATAATTTTTTACACTGTGTAATATTTTCCATGTAAATTAAAATATGACACTGTCCGTTGAAAAACACGTTGCAGCGTGCACTCACACTGGGAGACACATTCCAGGTCATGGCAACCCACCATAAATTCAAAAGCCTTAGTCTAATCTGTTTGGCTTGTCATTTTTATCCGAAATGTCCAAAACAATCAGGTTTAAAAGGCACTATCAAATGATGCTTCGATGTTTTGTACTTCCATCACCACATAAAAAAGCAATAATTTAGGGCTGCAGTTCCTGTTGCCTAACAAAGCACTAGTCATATTTATCTGTAATTACGTATAAACAATATTTAAGTCTCCTATATAAATGCTCTTTCGGAAGTGAAAGAGAATACCAAAGATTGTGGGCTCTCATTGCATATCTTTTCAGCGAACTTTTTGAGATGTCGAATCTCACGCAAACGTGTGCTAGTTTGTAGTACTATCTTTACACTTTATTGGAAATTGAAATAGATCCCGATTTTGTGGCCAAACAGAATGTGCGAGTGTTCCTCTTTTTTGCAAAAGTCAAAGATTCCAAAAGGGTTTTTCAGTGCATCGAATCTATGTCTCATTATGAGAAGAAATGCGAAGCCAAATCAAGTCATGTCTGTGGTTGCTCCCCGCAAAACCTGTAGCAAACGGTTCGCCCAACTTTAAGCAAACATTTTGCTAATTAGTAATTAATCTCCCAACAAGTAGGTAAAGCGAAAATATGCCCAACCGTTGAATGTAAGCTTGTCGCCAGTTTGAGCAATGATTGGATATTACAGTAAACGTGTATCGAAGGGACTTTTACCTTACATGAGCAAGGTTTGACCAACATAAAACCCAAGCGTTTTACCCAACCAAAAAATTGCCCAGTGTTTAAACAGTGTAAAGACAAATTGTATTTTTTTAATTTGAAATTTCGGCGCTTCGCCTGCATTCGTCACAGTTTGCACTCTGCATCTGAAGAGTAAGGTAAATAATGTACAAGGAATAATTCTCTGGAAAACTTTTTCGAAAAATAGACGTACATCTACAAAGCCCGTAGACGCCGGACATTAAGAGGGTAACATTGAGCAATCAAATATCAAGAGAACCGTAACGTGGGTAGGCTAACATGATTCGACAAGAATTGAAATAATATTCTTGTTATGCATTTTTCCGACAAACATTTCTTCAACTGCTTCGCGCGCACCCATTTTCGGTAGTTCCTGAAAGTTTATTCATTGAGGAAACGAAGGAAAAGTATTCTAAAACTTGCTTATAAATCCTAGGCCCAAGTTCGATCTTTTATCTTTTTCTCCTTGCTTTCTCCCAGTGGAAGGTGGGTTCTGAATTCTCGCTTTTCGTCCATTCATGCATGCTTCTGTCCCCATTATGTAATCAACCTCCCAGAGCTTTCCTATGGCAGTGGTTCCCAACCTTTTTCAACTCATTGCCCCTTTCACCGTATGGGGTCGGGCATCCTCTCCTCCCGTATGTATGACATAGTATTACTTTAAATGAAAAGGACAAGTTAAACCTGCCTTTGCTGTTGGTTCCTTTTATTTTTTTAAAGTTAATATGATCACTCATGTCCGACTGTAAATTGCAATGTCGGATTTCAATCAGGTAATCAACAGTTTTAGACTTAAATCATGGAGGTGAACCCAAGTCGGACTCCACTGGTCATTATGGGGACTTCTGACTTGACCTGCAAATACTTACATTAACATCTGACTTGACTAGCACTTGCGCAAAATGGTTTGGGACTCAACTTGGACTTTCAAAGCTGACTTGTCCCCAACACAAGTCATAAGCTCGTTAAATTACCTGTAATTAAAAAAACGTTTATTGAATTAGTGAGTAAATCACGATGGATGCATCGTTAAATGTCATAATCTGACTTCGATCACAGGTTGTTGATTCTGAAATAAGCTAGTTGGGATTAGCTGTAAGCAGGGACGGTGCCAGGTGGGGCCAGAAGCGACTACCGCCCATCTTGAGGAAAGCTGCCCCTCGTAGGGAAGTACTTCTAATTTCGTTAGGGAGGCTCTTAGTCGGTACGAAAATCTAGGTGTCCACTGTCCCCAACTGCGACAGTCGTCCTGAGCATTCTCCGGTTGGACAGTTTCTTTAAAAGGAAACTAAAATTTTTGGCGGGGCTTTAGAGTTTTGGTTGTTGTTTCTCTCCTATTGCCGTCCCATATAGCTGAATAGTACAAACCATTTGCACCTTATCAAGTTACTTACTGGTATACTACATAGTGTATTTAAAAGTGGGGAATTCCCACCCATATTGCACCCCCTAGTAAATGTTCTCTTGCGTTGGTCCTACGTTACGGTAAGTGACTCCTGGGGAAGCGTTGGCTTATTTCATTTGGCACACGGGGATAATGAGATACAAGGTATGTTATCTCAGATAACGGTGAACAGCCCCGACATTCGATCTATCTTTGATTTATTGGGTAAAGCCACATTCTTCAATTTTCCGGGAAAACACAAAATCAGAACCAAACTCGTGGCTTTTAAAATATAAGGATATTATCATAATGCTAAAAATGGTTTTCTTCCAATCTCCTCCCCCCCCCCCCCCCGCTACGTGGAGCGTGGCCGCCTGTTGGAAAAATTTTGGTGCCTCCCCTGGCTGTATAAAGCACCCTCGTTCAGTATTAGCATAAATTCGTCACACCCAACGTGGCTAATTTTATTATTCCACGAGTGGAGAATATCATTTCCATCAGGCTGCACTTCAAGTATCTTAGCTGTATCATGAGTTAACCACAAAACGAATCTTTTGTTGGTAAAAATACAGAAAACAAAGTAAAATGAAACAAAGCAAAATGGACAAAACTTTCTGCTGAGCCTTTCTTGTTCGGTAATATTATGATTGTATTCAGAGAAAAGGAGCACTCCCTAGCAATATAGGCTGAGACTAAAGATGACAATACACAATTAACACATTTTTTTTTCGATGAAACGCTGAGTAGATCACTACTGGGTAAGAAGCAACTTAAAGACTGTTACTAATCAAGTTCAGCAATAGTTATAGCAAATACACAAATACAAAGACAATATTTATTTTTGGAACGGAATTTTGAAAATGGGTACTCCCCAAGACATTTTCCACCCTTTTTTGTTGAAATGTAACAAAACTTCTACATTATCCAGTGCCCAAATGTAAAAACTTTGGTTTGAGTAATTTTGTTATTGAAACGGAAGAAATAACGAAAACTAATTAGTTGCAGCAACGAAAACTAAATAGTTGCAAGCATGTGGTACTCAAGTTTGAATTGCATCGCACCTACGCGCTACAAGTATCCCAGCCAAAAATACAAACGATCTGCAGTTGTTTACTATGCCAAGCTACTGCCATAGATGGCCCAAGAGGGCTATCAAAGAAAACACGAGTTTAAAAATGAAGTTGTGACATTTTATTTGTCTTCCATGAAATTTAAAATGCAACTTTGAAGCTGGCTTAAGTTAACACGTGATTGTTTAAAACAGTTTGAAAAAATGCGATTTCACTTCCACATGGGCAAATTGGCTTGTGACTGGATTTGTGATGCTTCCAAATGACTCGTGACTTGACTTGTAAAAATCTGTGGCTTGACCTTACTTGCGATGAGTTTTGATTTGAACTGACTTACGACTAACAGACATACGTTTGACTTGACTGGGACCTACAAAATATGCCTTGTGACTTGACTTGAACTTGCAAACACTGACATTCTACCATCTCGGACAGATAGGTAGCCTCACAGGTATATTGTTTCACTCGTTTCACTTGTTTTGGTAAGTAAAGTTATGGTAGAAATAAAGAAATAACCCTTGATTAGCTTGAAGTAGTGATCAAAGTAGTGTCAGATAGTATTTAGTTCATGCTATCTTTTTCCAAGTAATTTACAAGGTACGCCACGCAGACTTGTTTATCTCACAAGATTTAGTTATTCCCACGCTTCTAGCACACCTGGCAGTCTTTCCGGTTTCCTGTCACGTGTTTTGGTGTACGTGGCTACTTCCACGTCGTGTACCACGCCGGAAGGTCCCCATCCCATATTTTGTAGGTGTGGCCAATTTCACCTTCTGTGGCCTCCTCATTGGTCATACAGTACCGACACATTAATTAATATTTATTTGCTTGAGTGCGTGTTAACTTTTAGCCAATCAGGAGACTTCATTCTAGTTCCTGGATCTTCCCACAACCCTCGTGGCTTGCAGAGTCACTTTGTATATAGCTAATTCATCTTTTGGCCGGCCTCTCAATAATCAATTTTAATCATCTTTTTGGAATGGGAATAAATCACCATTGAACTGAAATCAACTCTCATCACTTTTTTGTTAATTTTCTGTCTGGAGTTACACCCCAAGATCCTAGTACAAAGCCTCACAGGAGCGATTGGCCCATTATCCCACAGTAGAACACAAACCTGCCAATTAGAATCAAGTTAAATGCCGTGCATTGACACATAGATGTAGATGTATATGATTTTTTGAAACAGTGTTATTGGGTCTTAATTTATGGCAAAGATTACTTCAGGTAAACGCTGAAGCGGTTGCAGTAATTACGAAATGGCAACGGTCTTCGTAACAGAAATTCTTTTTGACTTTAGGGGTACTGTAACGATTTGAACTTATGTAAAATATTTAAATTGTGCAAAGCATTAGAAACAATAACACTTATTCTGGACTGTTCTTACAAAATCCCCAAAATTAACCTAACTATTAACTTTTTTAATTGGTGACATACCTTAAACAAATTCAAAATTTGCCACCAAAAGCTTATGGCGATAGGACCCTCTTTTGTAATCGTTATAATTCTTTGGACTTGCTCCTTCAATTGATAATCTTTAAATGATTATACCAAAATTCTAAAGAACTGTTTAATATTAATTAAATTTTTTTCTAAAAGCTATAATTGATTATTATATAAATCTCCTCGTCTTATAAATTTTAAAACTTGACACCTCTCAATCACTAAACAAGAGTTTCTCAAAAGATATTACGAAATAAATTTAAAAATGCGTTTCCTTCCCGTCCATGTCAGCACTTCCCTCTGATATTGAGCAACCGATCTCTTCTTTTGGTAAAAGTAAAGTATGTTCACAGAACTTTCACATTTCTTTTGGTGGATAATAAATTTTAAAATAAAAAGAATTCGTCCAAATTGTAACCAGTTTGTTTGTTCTACATTTCATTTTGTAATTAAACTAAATAATTTTTATTTGTTCTACTACCTACTTTAAGAAGAAATACTACAAAGCGTATTGCATGTTACTTTACGATACCTATAAATGACTGTGTCGACTGCCTAGAATACTCTCCTTTCCTTTAAACTTCGTTTCTATCGTAATACAGGAGAGTAAATTTATGACTAGCAAAACCGTTTTGTCTTTCATCTTCAAGAATTAGGTAATAAGTATTAGCAGAATCTCAAGAGTCAAGACTCAAGTTAAAAGATACCCGTGATCGTAACGTTAAAATCAGTGTTGTGTCCGAGGCCGGCTTATCCGAGACCGAGACACGACCATCCGAGACCAAGACCGTGACCAAGACATAACCATCCGAGACCGAGACCGAGACACGACTATCCGAGACCGAGACCTGCTAACCGTTTGTATTCACGCGTCTAGTAGTGCTGCAGTCCTTCCCTTGCATGTACAGTACATATACCGGTACGTACGTTACAGTCGACGTGAGTCAACGTTAAGTCCATATATATATATATATATATATATATATATATATATATATATAGTGTTGAGTCGGTAAAGCTGAAAAATCTGGGCGAGGTGAAAAAGCAATGTTGACTCCACCGGGACTCGAACTCGGGACCTCTCGCTTGCTAGTGTGGACGCTCCAACCACTGAGCCATGAAGCCAAGATCGTCTAGCCTTTGTTCAAACCCCGTATGAAGCACTTGCAATAGATATATTTGTTTGTTTATATATATATATATATATATATATATATATATATATATATAAACAAACAGATAACACTGGTAATGTCCTTGGTTCCAACATAGTATATTGTGATCGCAAAATACACAAATTTTCGGACCCCTGGTCCTTCTTCAGGTGTAATAGCAAAGTGACTGATAACTACTTATTGTAAAATTGAAAGTTCGAAAGAAAGCCTAAATCTCTATTCAACCCGTGTCGATGTGAACCAGCTCTTAGGATTAGTTGCATTTTAAACAGATTTCTTTTGTTGTGCTGCGTCATGTTGCCATGGATGATTGCAAACTTAAGGCAATTTAGACTGTGGTCGGGGAGATTGAAATGTTCGGCAACAGGAAAACCAGCTTTATTCAGCCGTATACTGCTTTTGTGGTTGTTGAACCGAGTGCGAAACGAGGTAGATTGACGTATGTACTGTGTATCGGGGCAAAGGGTGCATACGATTAGGTAAATAACATGGGAAGTATCGCAATTGAAGGGACCTGGCCTAAGAATATAACCAGAGGGGCTTAGGCGAATGGTGGAATCAGTAATCATATGGTCACAAACCCTACACCGTGTCTTGCCACATTTTATGTTACCCTGGGGACGGGGGGTGTTGGTTTTCAGTTTGCTTCTGACAAGGAGTTTGTGTAGATTGGGGAGTTGTCTTTTAGCAATAACAGAAGGGTCGGCAAAGATATCCTTATCTAAACTCAAAATGGGCCAATCCTTCTTAATAACTTGACAAGTTTTATCCCAGGGATCGTCTTCTCAGATACAATCCCACCAAAACTTCAGAACGTATTCCTTTTGTACTTACTCATAACGCTCAACTCGATCCTTCAAACAGGCATTCACACAATGGGGATTGAGCACAATATAGGTTTAGCACAGACTGAAAGTTTGTTTCACTTACTGTACGGTGGAAGGGATATCATAGAAACGTACAGTATAGCATATATTTTTCTCCCCATGACCTTGCCCCAGCCTTTCAGAATACACAGAGACCTTGCACTGGGTTTTACACCACAGGGGTTAAATATTAGTATAGTTTTAGTATCTTCTGTAATGTTTATGTTCTATTATAGAAGGGGAGGGGATCCAATATGAATGAACAGAGTAAATTTCTGTACAAAATTATGAAATCCCTACAACTTTACGAATGCTCCCCTAGCAGGTAGGTATTTGCCTAAGAATAATGCCTGGGAAGTGGGTTAACTTATTTTTAACTTTTTAAAGGGGATGTATCCTGCCCTACCCATCAGGTCAGGGACTTCTTTTACTGTATCACTATGAAGAGTTGTTCATAGAACATTGACTAAACTAAAACGCACAGAAATGCTATTGGGAGGAGTTACCAAATTGAAATCTTTTGTAGCTAGAAGAACATAGTCGAGAACAGCTGCAATAATATGTGAAATATTCCTGTAGAAAGATTCTTTTAGGCCTATTGTGGTTTATGAAACATTAAAACTTAGGAGCTTCCGGGCCTTCTCACTCTGAGCTTCCACTAACGAGTTGCCCTGCATAGACTCCACCAGGGGCCCTATAAGATGGTTCCTGGATCCCACCTGTGTGGACTTTGCTCTTCGCACTTGCCATGCGTGTGCGTGCACAAGGTGATACTTCCAGGTACGCCCCCTACTTTAACATGTGTAGCCTGCTACTCAGAAAAAGTTTGACTACCCTGTTATAACTCACTCAGTCAGTCTGAGTGAGTGAGTTATAACACATACTATGAAAACATAAATCCATAGATAAACATTATTTAACAAGATATACCCCAAAGGAATGAAGAATTCTTGGGCCTTCGAGTATGTCCATTAAATACGATGCTATCTCGGCGTTCCAAAATGGTTCGTTTTTGTTATGTGTACTTTGGTTTGAGGTTAATAAACACTCTAGCGAACTGCAATTAAGATGTCCATCTACAATATAGAGATTGGCTGCAAAAGGAGATATTGATATTGGCTGCAAAAGGAGACATTGAAAGGGAAAAGATCCAAAGACAGTTAAATTTGTAACTTCTTACTTAATTTTATTTTCGGTTGTTGATGTGTGACCACATTGCTTGCAGAATGTTGCATACAATCGATACCTACCTTCACGCTCCTCTGTGGGGTGTTCATTCTTTATAGAGAAACACGGCGTCCTTAGTTAATAAGGCCGTGGCCGTTTGTCCTGGTGCTGGATGGCTAACCCATTCTTCGCCCAGAACTTACATTTTCGGTCATTTCCTACCTTTCCTTAGTCTATGACAGGTCAAATGAGCATTTTCTCTGCCTAAATTATGCCTATCTGTGGGTTTCATATCCATTAGAAAGCCTCTTTTTCTCTCCCCAGACATTGCCTTGGTATTTCAGTTTTCGTAAGCCTTCTTGAGGCATTAGGACTAAATTCATGGCGTGATTTACTATTCCTTGACTCTGCAAGATTTTGCATGAAATGAAAAGCAATGTAACACGCGTTCCAGGGTACTTACAAACATTTTACGTCAACTTCTAGATTTGGGAGACTCTTGAAAAGTACCAGAGGCTCTGCACTACCAATTGGTGTTGACAATGCAGTTAAAATGAGTCTTTCACAATACAACAAATTTGCTAACATTTTTCGCGATATTTTACCCTAGTTTGTTCTCAGTGAGTATAGACCCTTCCATCTGTACTTAAAAAATCCTGAATACTGCTTCCACAATTCACAGCGCGATTGAAGCTCTGTAGGGTGTCGTTTTTCCTTTCACAGTTATAGATAAATGGTAACTTTTGACCGCGCAGCATTACAGGACAAGCGTAACGTACACAGTTTTCCGTAAAAATCGGTTGATTTCATACTTGGTAGCATGATTGTTCTTTTTTTTTTTTTTTTTGTTCTCTTTTTTTTTGCTATTTAAATTTTAAGTGATCCTTTCAATTGCTAGATGCAAGGTTACCTTTTACTAAATGTTTATAAACTATTCTACATTCCTAAGCTGCTCCTGAGGTTTTCAGATTATGGGTTCATTTAAACGTAGACATTTGAGAGAATTGTCAATAATGTACATTTCCACTGTATAAAGGGAATTTATTACTCAGATAACTACTTTCTGCAAAACATTGTAAAAGTTGTGTGTTTTTATATCCGATACACCTCTGCGAATATTCGAAATTGCTCAAGAAATTTTAAGTAGGGGAGGGAGCTTAAAGGGCGCAATGTTTTAAAAGGAGATTTAACACAAACTTAATTTTAAAACACGAAAACTTGTCGCTATTACTCCCAATGTAATAACTTAATTCAGATAATGAATCAAATGAACACAAGAATGTGTTGTGAAGTTGTACCTACGCCAAACAAACATTATGAAAGAATATTCTTTTCTTCCACTTGGCAATTGCACATTTCGTTGAAATACACCCTATATTTTCTAGTTAAGCTTTCACAATACAGGTCTTGATTCGAAAGTCTTGGAATTGTGTTTATAAAATTAAGGTCAGTATAACAATCGCCAGGAAAAGATCACCAGTCACTGGTAACTGCCATCTGAAAACAAACTGTTTGCTAGTAAATACATACACAGTTTATTTGCTATTCGTTTCTTGATATATAAGACTGAATGGATTTGGGGGGGGGGGGGGGGTATTGGGAGTAACTACATTCTTCTATAGCAAGTAGTATAGCTTCTTAACCTTACAGGTTTGTATATAAAATTTTCCAATTAATAATATCAAGTGTTTCCATAACTAAATTTCAACTCTGACGACGACCAGAATCCACCCACATATCTCACAGTTTTATGATAATTTCTGTGAAAGTTTCCTTTGTTGTTATTTACTTCTGATACATTCTTTTGCTTTACATAGGGTAAATAAACGTAAAAACATCCACTTCCTTTATACAGTCTTTTGCTAACTTAGTGTTAGGATATTGAAAATATTTGAACAGAATATTCGATTAAGCAACCATAATTTTCACTTAAAGGTAAATATTGTGATTACCATGCATCCACGTGACATACAATGAAGGTAGATCTATAGTGGCTATACATTATATTTTGCAGTACATAGTTTTGGGCACCCCTAAAAATTACAGGATTTCAACGTTGTAACGCGATCATATCAAGATTTCCACAAGATCTCCTTTTCAGTCAATATGAATCAAAAACATATTAGTTGCGGCTAACTTGTTATTTTTGTCAAATTGTCATAAATTTCTAATGCTTTTATTTTTCATCTGCTTAAAACAGGCCCTACCCAACCGGCGAGGAATAAAATCCAGATAACCAGACCCTAAATTATGAATTTCGTGGGCAGTTGCTTCAAACTGTCATCGTTTTTTGGTTCGTGACTCAATTTATCATACCTATTGACAGTAGGCTGACAGTTGCTTGGCAAGGTCCTTTTCTCTAGTGAGAAACATAACAGAATTATCTTAACTCAAAATCACCTGGAGGTACCTTTAAAAAACGGGAGAACATTTCTTCAAAATTTTCCCTTGCGCCAGAAATTTATAAAGTAAGTTTCAGGAAAGAATTACTACAGGATACAAGTTTTATAAGGTTTTAGATTATTTTTGCTACTTTCTTCCCACAACCGCTTAAAGGTGCGTGACCATTCCAACCACCATGCTACTCATTATTTAACCATTCAGTCTCAGAAGAAATGGCTTTACCTCACCCAAAATATTGCTCATTACAACATTTAACGATGTCGCATCATTTAAAATTCTGAAAGTCCTGGCCAATAAGTTATTGCTTATCATACAAATCAATACCTTTCCATGACAACCTTACCTACTGAAAAACCAGCTACTATGCTGCCGAATTTTGAATTACCTATTATTCTGTATCTATAAATTATGGTTTTAAAGATATAAATTTTCTGTACCACGAACACAATTTTCCCTTAAAAGGTTATTGTAATGTTTCTGGAAGCTTTTAAAGTTTTTTTTTTATTACCAAAATTAAGACTGGTCTGCTTTAACCAAACGTTTTTCTTCATCATATTTTTATTTTGATTAGATCCGTAATTTATAGATGAGCACAGCCATTTCAGTGACCGTAGTGTAGCCTTGCTACTGAAAAGAGTTGCTTTTTTAATTTAACGAAACTTATCTTTCATCATTTTCATTTAACTGTTTTATGAATATCCAACAGTGACGTATATGACAATTGCAGACATTCTGTTGAAAGTAACATTGTAAAATTTATGAAAGTTTTCAAAATTATGTCAAATTCAACTCTTGTATGAGTAAGAAATAGTGTTTTCGCCAAAATAAAAAATTGTTTTTCTTTGATCGGTCGTTGGAAAACTATAAATAGGAGGGCCATTGAGCCAAGTTCGTCAACCAGACTTTAGAGATAATAAAAGAAATGAAATTTATTTGGAGCATCCCTTCAGAAAATGTGTAAGTGAAAAATACTTTCTCATTCGTATGATGAAATTTCAAGCCCGTGAGTGTTTTGGCATTTGACGTAACTAATGAAAACCAAACGACGGATTCAATAAGTTAATGGTGGCTATGAGTTTTGGCAAACCCTGAGAAGTACCACACTCCGTGAATTTTTAATAGCAAACACGATGCGGGAGTTGTAAAGACTGGCCGTTCTTTTAAAATTATAATATTGAAATTTACGTCCTGTAGTAAGCTGCCTATAAAAATATATTAACCGATTAATTCAGTTTTCTTCATCAATTTGCATGAGGAGAACTACATGCACGAGCAGGAATATAAATTTACTAAAGCAGTTTTCTAGCAAATATTAACTAAAACAAATTACATATAATATATAATAACGAAGTTTCCAACCTTTAACTTCTAAAACATATTGTATTGAAGAATCGGAGTCACCGGAATACTCAAAAAGTCCTTCGTGTTCAAGTTGTACTGCAGATATGTACAAAGAATAGTTTGGAAATAACAACATAGAATCTTCAAATCGACGATCCACAAAATCATTATTTACACATAATACAACGTTTTGATATCTCCAAGAATTGAATGACTCTGATCTTCCGTACGATTGTAAAGTTACAGGGTTATCTTTCACAACAGAATGTATCATGCTAAACGAGTAAGTAATATACAAACGAGTTACCAGTTCAATCCAAATGAAGTAATTGCTCGCCAAACTATTCATAAAATACATTGTCTGTATAACTCAAGTACTTTCTAATTTGAGTGTGTTCTCTGTCGACGTCTGTCTGTAGAAGTGCAACCTCGTCGCGTGTGACAATGTGTTTTGTTAGTCTCTCGTCAGCTCAGTGCCAGATAGTTAAGTAGTTCAAGGGTCTTGCGAGTTGCCTCAGTTACAAGTTTGAATTGACAATATACTTCCTTTTTTTTACAGTCAAATATTTCTTACATACAAAGAAGCAGCCTTTTTGCAGAAATGAGGAGTGACCTGAATAGATTGCAATCATTTCCGTACTGAATTTACATTCCTAGAAGTGTTCTGATGTTTTGTATATATGTGTACATTTAGCAAGTATCGAAGTCAAACGAACTTTTCTTATATTAGGCAATAAAGGGGAATTATAGTTATCTGTGATCCAATGCTTTTGTCATCAATAGCTTTAATGTACTTGATATTCATCATTTTTAGCTCTGTACATGTTTAAGGCCACAGTATTACAGAACTTGAAGATTAAGTAATTGAATAACCTTTATTCAAAGATAACCATGTCAATAATAAACTCTCAATAAGTACAAATTTCTTTCCTTAGGATTAATATGTGACGATCATGGCTTTGACAATTTGGTGTTACTCGATTGTGTTATCTACATTGACACTAGCAATAGGTAAGTTATTTGAAACGGTGTTAACAGAAATCCTTGAACGTGCTGTTCTAAAAGCAGTTTTGTAAACTACCAAATACAATTCCTTTAACTTTGTTTACCTGACTTTTACAGATAAACCTGCCGGTAATCACTGTCTAGTATTTAGTTTCGTCTTTTCCACTTGTAGCCACAGAAGATCATTGTAAATCATTACAATACCTACAACGTGGGACGAAGGGACTCGTTGAATGTTCGTTTCCTAATGGCTTTTTTAGTGTATTTTGGTACAACTCTACTGATATTGGGAACTTGGAGTCAACAATATCGTTGACGGGATCCACAAAGAGCGGATGGGGATATTCTTCAGGAGAATTTGACATAGACCCGAGTGGATCACTGATAATAACAAATGTGTCATCAAAACATCAGCACTATTTCAAAGTTGTTAAGCTGGACTCACCTACAGGCCAACTGATCAGTTTTGAGATCTCTGTTGTTATAACAGGTATGTCAAGTGCTTTGTTGAACAGAATGCAAAAGGAAATGAGGGTAAAAACAAATTCACGAAATGAAAGACTCATCAACAATTTCGATAAAACGAAGTAATCCAGCAGGAGATAATTAGACCTAAAAGAACTTAAAAAATCAAATTTTATTAAGTCTTCCTTTCAGAGAAATCTAAATGTTTCATGTTTGCATATCCCTTACAAAAAATGTGTGGCAAAAGTTCCAATACCACACGTGAAATACTGTGTCGAACTGTGCAAAACTATGGTGGGGTGTGGAGAGTCGTGAAATTTCTGTGAATTTTTGCGTGACAATGTGTGTCATTAATGAAAAGTTGACACACTTTTCCAAAGTACCATGCATTGACCAGCATTTTCACAGTTTGGACATGAGGCAATGTGTGGAAAACCGAAAATCACGCTTTGACACATGTAACACGAGGTAAACTGGGGTAAAGTAGGAAAAGTGTGGAGATGCGTGGAGAAGTGTGGTGCTGAGTAAAGTTAATTCAAGAGTTCGATTTCGTTCACTGGCCTTGTTTGCCACACTTCGCCCTAGTTTGCCACATGTGTCATTTTGACACCGCTTTCTCCACTTTGACCCAGATTTCAAGGTGTGACAATTTTGCAGGGAAAAGCGTGGTCCTGTGTGTAAGATTGGTTCCAATACCACATGTGTCATCACGCATAACCACACATTTTTCCTTATGTATTTTCATATGCTCTGCCACACGTGATTACGTGTGTTCACATGTGGCATGCCACACTTTTTTTGTAAGGGATGTGCATAGTACCATAACAACTCCCTGATAGTACCTACCTTTCGAATACCACCTTCACCCCTGCTACGAATACGGTTCCAACTCCAAACATTTAAGATGCCTTCTTCACCGATACATAGCACTATATAGAAAGCAATATAAAGGGCATAAAACTACACACCATGCAATCAATAGGACATGGGAAACAAATGAGTTTTCAAGTTAGTTTTAAATTGTCCAATAGTAAAAGAGTTATTGATAAAAGGTGACAGGTCATTCTCCAAGTTGGCAGATATTGTCGAAAAAGCTCAATCACCATAAGAGTAGGTAACAGGTGATGGCTCATTTAAAAGTGATTGGGAGCTGGCTCCACGTAAAGGTTTTTAATTAGATATCAGTCCACGTAGAAACAGAAAAGCAAAACCATGTACATATCTGTAGGTAAAAAAGAAGGACTTTGTACTTTATGAAATGCTGACGGTTATGCTGACAATACAGTGACTGAAGATTCGATGACTTTTAAGAGTTTTCTAGTGATATTATATCTGTGTAAAATGATTCTAGTCTCCAGTACAAGACGCAGTCTTTTATATTTTTAATGCAACGCTGTTTTGGTTGTGTTAACGTGTCAATTTGAAACTCGCATAAAAGATGCTGTTTTAATGCCAAATTTTAAAACTTCATTACGTGAAGTAAAGTTACTATAAAATTTCATATTTTTGAGAAAATGTAAATATATTTCAAAAACGTCGACAAGAAAGGAATTTTTGTCTTTGAAGGTGGGGGCGCTAAAAACTTTTGTTTTAATTGGGCATTATTCACGAAAAAATTTACTTGAAGTAGAGGGGCAAAGCCTACAATTCACGAACCAATATGTGAAATCAAAACACGTCAAGTAAAAATTTGCCTTACCGCCGTCATCTCAATAGTGCTGTCTACAGGCCGCCTTGCGACGGTACCCCCTTGGCATCTATTCCAAAGGATATAAAACTTGGAAACAAGATCCCAAAAGTTTCGTATAAAAAATGTACAGCCATTAAAAGCCGAACTATATAACTGTTCAGAATAGTCTGAAGACGGAGCAAACGGAACACCTTATTAAAAACCCTCTCTGATAGATCGTCGTTGGACAAAGAAAAACTATCTCCCGTAGGGGCATAAAGTTTATAACTACCCATATAATACCAACAAGAATATCATTCCTCCGAGCCGTACAAGCATTTATAAGTACAATAGGGATACGATATAATCTGTACCAAAAACATGCGAAAAGCTGTCAAAGTACCGTCTGAAATCAAATCAGTTTCCTGCCATAAACAATAACTGCAAACAATTCTTTGGAAGATTACGTCGAAGCTAAAAATGTGGAATTGGCTAAAATTCCAATGAATCAATCATAACCTCCAAGGCAAAAAAATTACCTTACAGTCCCTAAACATTGGCTGTTCCGTGGTCCTAAAACCCTCGAAAAATGGAAGGGACATTGCTTTGACTACAGGTTCTGATTACATAAACAAAATCAATCGACAGTTGGATTCGGTGCATTACGATACAGTAATCTAGACCACATCCTAACAAACGAAAGGAAGCAGTTATGATCCAACTCAAGAGCATGTGGTTCAAGATGGAAATCTACAAAACCGCGTGAAACTATTTGAACTCACAATTCGAGCGCGGGTCATCTACGTTCTACCACACGTGCTTAAGGCATCACCGATAAACACGATATTTGTAAGCAGGCCCGTAATAAACGACAAGGGATTACCGACCGAAAAATGTCCAAATTTCTGGACTGTTTTTTGCTTCCAATAGTGAAATGACAAGAGATTTATATCAAAGACACAAACCGCAATCAGTCTTTTGCGAGCCATCTACCTGCGTACTTCTAGCGACACTAGAACTGGTTCCTGTGCATCCAAATACTTCCCAAGAGGAGTCAATTTTGTCTGCAAAACATACCAAAAGCCTCCACGAGATACCGGAAATCCCAACTGCCTTCTCTTTGCAACGTCCTCCTTAAAAGCAATAGATAGTCACCCCAATCAGAGTTAGTATGTCCCGTCACTCTAGTTCATAAATAGCCTATTTTGATCATGAGGCAATGTTTTTGTTAGTGAATTATAGAATTCAAGGAGAATTTCTCCTTGCTTTACCTGTTGTTTGTAATAGTTATGTTTAAAACATCTTCAGAGGTGCTTGTAATGCAATAAGAGGCGATTTGCAAGAGTTTGCTGATTTTTCAAAGCAAATTTTGGGGCGAATGCCAATTGCCTTTAAACTCATTCTAGAGAGAAACTTTGTGAGTTAAACGGAAAATCTTATCCACAATAATCGCTTGTGCAATGGGCAGACAAGCCTTGCCAAAGATACGCAACACTTCATCCATAACCTTGAAAGAAGCATTACACCGACAGATCCGAGAATAAGTCGCCGTTTTTGCTATCAAGGTCACATTTTGTTGTCTTACAAAGACAACATTTTGGAACCTTCCTCGCTAGCAGACAGAACGAATAAAATTTACGACACGATTAAATTCACTGGTGAGGGGTTTCACAAATCATTAACATATCTAGAACTTACTATTTTCAAGTCGGGCACCTTGAAACAGACTAAACATATGGACCTTTCCTAAGTGTATTAACTCTATGGTTTCAAAACTTGCAGGCGAAAACTTCCCACAAGTAAACTCTGTCGTAGGTCAGTGTCTGCGGAATAAGAGCAGGTGGTGGTGTTTTTTCTAGAGTACAGTTATATCCTTTCTGGTCAGGGCGTAACTTATTAATTACCTCTGGTTGGGCGATCCAATCTGCTTACAGGAGAAATTTTGAGGACTAACGTGTTTAGTAATCCAGAATGTAGTTTTACTTAACCCTCTTTCAAATTCAAAAGCCATTAGGTAAATGCATCAACACATGTTTCTAGTTAACTAAATTATTCCTTTTGTTTTTAGATTAGACGAAAATGAGTTAGTCTCTAGTGGAAATTTGTGTTGTAGACGCCGTAGTTTTTTAACTTCTAGCTAAGTCCGCATGCCAAAACACGCAAACAACAGCCGCAAAATTTAGGATGGTAACCATCGAACCCATATAAGGGTTTTTCGGAAATTGTATAGATACTTAGTGATTATTTAATCGTAAATTGGTATCTTTACTTAAATTGAATGCAGCCGACAGAAACTTTAGTCAAAGGTATGCAAAAACATCAAAAATTTGAGAAGATCTTATCAAGTGAACACTGACATAACCTTCAAGTGGATATCAATTGTAAAGACTTAAGTTTCAATTAATACACCCCTGTTACTTTAAGAATGTGAGCGCATTCCCCTGCATTAGAATAGAAAGCGATGCGTGCTGATGTGGAATACTTTCTCCCGATACACCAAGTAAAAAATCCCATAAAAATTCCCGAAGTAAACTGTACCAGATCTTCTAACAAAATTTTTATACTGAATATATTGGTTTCGTCTTAACTTAAGATAAATGCCTTTCTGTGAGTCAGTTTTCACTAATATTCATCATTCTTTTTTATTTCGTTACAGAAGAAACCACAGAAGAAACCTCTTCCAAGTATCCTCGTTTTGACATTTGTGGTAATGAGAGCGAGATCTGTTTGGCAGTACTTCCTAAATTCTCAACAGTGCGATGTGTTGTTCGGGACGCTCCCATTAAAATTCCTTTAAATCTTGCAGTGAGGACAGTAAGCGGGGATAAAGATATACCATGCCAAGAATCTATTACAAATAAGTCATCAAAGTTCACGTCGGAAGTTGTAACATCAGCACCATTCTTTCTCTCGTCATTCCTTACTTTGTTAGTGTGTAAGACGAATATTTCAACAAATTTCCTCGTAAACAGTGAATCACTTTTATTGATACAAAACGGTGACATTTCTCAAACATTTACTGACTCCTTTACGAAGTATTTTGAAGTCAACTCATCGCTTCAGCTCAGTTGTAGTTTGGACAATGCTTCGTATGTTGTTTGGCACAGAACAAGACCTCTAAGTAAACAGGATACTCGTGTTTTATATTCTGTTTTTATCGGTGGAACAGATGTTAAAATATACGATAATGACTATCAGGTAAAACGTAACGGGTCGCTGGTAGTTCCCAATGTTCGTGTTCGTCATGAAGGTCAATATGCGTGTGTTTCCAGCAATGGTGTTGATGATGGTTGGATTTTGTATGATGTTATCGTTTATGGTCAGTAACTTTTAAATTTATTAATTTACGAGGAATATTGTAGCACGCATTATGACAAATTCTTCATTGAAAACAATTTTGCACAATACTGCATAAATTAAACTTTTAAATATATCTGTACAAGCAATTTTCATGGCATGATTTGCCTACACATGTACCTGTGGAATGATATATGCCAAAAAAAGATACAAAGGTATTAAAAGTTTCAGTACTTGCGAATATTAAAGAATAAACAACCATTATGTGGTTGACTAAATCGAGGTGGACTTAATGTTGTTCAAAAGTACTATAAAACCATTACGCCGAACAAAATCACAGCTGGTGACCACATCAAAATTTTGGAAGGTCTGCAAGGTCTGTGGCCAGTGTTTGAATGTCAGGAAATGATGAACAGTCATTGGCGGTGATTGTCATTAATTTTCTAATTGGTTGAGAAATAAGCACGGGACAACGATGGTTAAAATTTCAGAAGTGAAGGTCGTTTTGCATAACGCCTTCTACAATTGCAAATGCCAACATTCAGACCTAATTTGTAAATGTTGACGAGGAGTTATGCATAACTGTAAGTAGGCGAAGTGAAGAGATCAGTAAAGGAGTTTACTGATGAACCTTTGTTACTCCTCGTTACATCTTTTGTGACCAACTCCACATATAGTATAAATTTCACATGAAAGACGAAAGACCAACTCATGCCTTTTGCAGCATTTACAAACTCATTATGCATTTATTTTGAAGGCCATTTTAAGGTACATGGAGTAACATCAAGGAGGTGCTAATTTCGCAGAAATTAACACTCTGGATATTCACTTACGACAACATCTGAGCCCAACCAGAGAGATTTTATTTATGCCCTTCAATAAAAGCTACCCACTGTGATCACGACATTTAAAACTTTCTCCTTTTTCCATTCGTAGTGTTTCCAGTCCCGGCCTATCCAGTAATACACGGATGTGAAAGTAAAGAATACTGTGTTCGTGAAGTTCCACACAAGGGTAGTTTGTCCTGTATTTTGAGAGGAATCCGTCCCAAGGTATCTTTATACTGGCGTGTATCTGGAGATAGTTTATCTAAAGCCATCATGTTCACCGAACCAAACAGCACCTTCACACAAATTGGCGACATTTTTGATGTATACCTTTCAACAAACTTTGATGCCCGTGATCTGAGTGTAGACCAAGTAACAGTTGAATGTGCTGTAAAAGAAACACACTCACACATAGGTTTTGATTTAGCATCAAAACTTGACTTGATCTTAATACCGGGTATGTCAGAGTCTAATTTTTCATGTCACTCTTGTTACAGGGAATCGTTTTAAAACATTATCTTCATTCATTTCACTCACATTTATTAATGAGAGCTCGTTTCTATAATGTCTGGTCCGGAGCTGTGGCTAGAAGGCAGTGGCTGCATGCACGTGATCTTTAAATCTCTGAGTGGCAAAACGGAAGCTTGGATCCATATCGAAACGAATCAGAGGAGCTGAAGGCGCATCAGAAACTTTTAGCAGCTCAACAAAAATTGATTTACCATTTATTAGTGGGTAAAAAATTAAAAAAAAACGAAACTAGGCAGTGGCGGTCGCACAGAGGGAATGAGCGTATGCCCTCAATAGATATCCTAAACGTTTCCTCTTTTAAATTGACCCAAAGGCGTTTCAATAATAAATTTCTAAAGAAGGAGGGGGGGGGGGGGGAGTGAGATGTGTTTTCGACTGAGTAATGAATACATTTGAATCATTTTCTTTCACACATTGTTCGCAAACTATCATATTACTTTCAAATCATTCATAAACTATCAACATGCACCCTCAACATTTGACCCTATTTATTCGTTAACAAAATCCCACACGTATTTGTTCAAAGGTATGTGTACTGGGCAATTTTAATGACCAATTTCGGCGCGTTTCTCGCGTGGCTACCACGACTTAAACCCTATGCCCAATGACCATTATTATGACGATAATGCAGGTAATCATTCTGGCTAAAACAAGTAACCGGAAAATTTGAGTCCAACCTCAGGCTTGCATCAAGAGGCGATGATGTGGGACTCGTATATTATGGGCAACAGTTTAAGTGTTTTACTCATTACACAATTTCAATCAAAGACTAGTAAGAGCATATACAGAGAATTAGCTTATGAAAGATGCTTACTAATCCTCCACCCCTTTTGTTACACCATTACTCCCCGTCTCGGATAATTTTATACTTGAGATATATAATTATCATATTAAGAGGAAGATCTCTGTTTTTTGTTGGAGGTCATAGGTCATGTGAGGTCACAGAGGTCAAAAACCGAAAACCTTGTAAACACGATATCTCTTGGTAGGAAGAATGGATGCTTTTCATACTTGGCATGTAGATGCGTTATAGGTAAAGATGAACCCGATTGATTTTGGTAAAGGTCAAAGGTTATCTGAGGTCACCGGAGGTGAAAATACAAAGTTCTTAAAAACTGCTTGAAAACACGATATCTCAAGTTATCAATGATGGACAATCTTCATACTTGGTATATAACTTTATCATATTAAAAGGAAGAACTCTTTTGTTTTCATTGGGAGGTCAGAGGTCATCTGAGGTCATCAGAGGTCAAAAACCGAAAACCTTAAAAAACGCGATATTTTAAGACAGGGATGATGGATCCTTTTCATACTTGGTATAAAGATGTGTTACTTTAAAAGAGAGGGAACCTTATGGATTTGCTGGAGGTTAAAGATCGTATGAGGTCATCATAGGTGAAACTTCGAAAACCTCGTAAACTAAATAGACAGTGGGCGTTGCCTTCAGATTGCCTCCGGCGTTTCGTGACTAAGGAAATCTTAGGCTGAATTTGCTACCGTGACCATTCCAAAGATAATATTATGGAGAACAACTTTTATTTTTTCACAAGCATAACTGTTACAGTAATAATACTAGTTCAAATTACCTAATTATGAACACATGAAAAGGATGCTGTGACTATAACATAATTAGAAATACCTCACGCTTCAAGAGGTTTACTGATGGCGTAGTGGATAAGAGCTCGAATTCTCACGCAGACCGTCCGGGGTACTAATCTTACCTGAGACACTTTCATTGTTTCCTTTTTGTTACTCCCTTTTCGTGGGATTCAAAGGTCATATAAAGTCAGCAGAGATCAAGTTGTGAAAACATCGTAAAAAATGATATAGTCCAGAAGTATAAATTTGCGGGATAAATCTTTCCCTCTCAGCAAGGTATTACTAAGACTTCGGGCTTTCTTGTTATCTAAACCACCTTAAAAGAACAAAACATTCCCCTCCTTTTACCCCCCCCCCGGACGGGAGAAAGCGTAGATAGTTTAAAGTTAAGAGTGAGAGTTAGATGAGGTTTTACGGCTCGTTTTCTAACCAAATGGTTTAAGTCTGGCCGGGCACGGCCTTTTTTCCCAGTCGTGGCTCACTGGCTTGCTTTCCCTACTCCATTGCTTGTGCTGAGCACCAAGCACAATGGTAGTAGGATTCATTTTTAAAGTCTTCGGTATGACCCGGAGTCAAACCCCAGACCTTCCGGTAGATGGTTTAGGGAATATTGCTTCAGTAATGTGCTAAATGTGGGAGATGAATGATTGGTAGCAAATCAAATGAAAAATTGATACAGCAAAATGGACGGAATTTTAAGGTATTGTAGGCACCTTGCCTTATATCCTTCCGCTATGCAAACTGTCATTTTGAAAAGTGAAAAAGCAGGAACCACCACCGTCAGGCGCGGATCCAAGGGGGAGCTTTCCCGGCCTCAGCCCCCCCCCCTTTTGCCACATTAACAAAAACAAATACGCGAAAATTAGCATAATGTTAATCTAGGAGAATATTCAAGGGGCTTTCAGCCCCCCTCTTTTTTTTTAAATGTCTGGATCCTCGCCTGATCCTTTTATATAGGCTCTCTTAGCTCAAAATCTAAATGAAACTTGCTTTCAGCTTAATAATAAGTACACTGGCAGGGAACCATGAGAAGTTGATCCCACAGAAGAAACAGTCATACAGTCCAATAAAGTACCCGTCAGCCTGAGCCAGGCTAAAATCTATCTAGTCATAAAGAAGAGCTCATTAACTAGGTGTTCCCTAGCTGCACCCACTCCCTCACTTGAGTTTTATTGACCTAGCGGATCGTTTTACAAATATTCCATCTTATTTACAAAGTCGTTGCTAACCACAGAATTCTGTGGTGCAAACTCTCCTGACGACAGGGAGTAAGTATAGTAGCTGACGAGCAGCTGTTAAGTTATGATGATTTATTGCTTACTTTTCTTCTATCATTTGTAACGTTGTGGGGGCTTGAACTTTGACAAAATTTAGATCGAGGAAGGTTTAAATTTTCCATCCCATACAAAAATCTATAGAATTCCATAGAAAAAATCTATAAAAACTGTATAAGATTTTCTATAGAAATTCCAGTAGAAAATCCTATAGTCCTTGTAAGGGAAAATCCTATAGAATATCCAATCCAATATGTTTCTATAGAATTCCTTTAGAGAGTATCCTGTAGGATTGTTCTACAGAGATGTTTTATGTACACATTGAGCTATGGAAACTTCTATAGAAATTCTATAGAGCTCTAAAGGGGCTTCAGATTTTTATAGAGGACTCTTAACATTTCTATAGAAAATCGTTGATTCTATAGAGTTCTAAAGGGCTCTACAGGCATTTCTATAGGATTCTATAGAAAACTTTTGTATGGGATAAAATCTGATTTTTCAACAGTATTATTGGCATATGTGTTCTTTTGAAGATATCCTTGTGTCATAATATACCCCGTACCGGTCAACCTTGAGAAGTCCATAAAATAAAGTAACAGTGAAGGGCGAATCTCCCAAAACATTTGCCATACTTTTTCTATTCATTGAAAACTTTTACGACCGTCGGTTTTGTAGGATTATCTTGGCATGACGACACTTAACGTTTAATTACCTAAGCGTCATCCAGGCTGCTTGAAATTTCAATCTGTTTTAGGCTGGTGGCTGACAGAAAGGCGCTTTACAAAGGCTTTTCACTGCTGGCCGACTTAACTGTCGCGGGAGCTGAAAGCACCTTATCCACCTTGGGGTCACATGATTGTACTAACTATAAAATAACAAAAGAGTAATAGGTATTTGATTTAAGAAATACTAGGTTGCCTCGTTTTATCTATATAGGTTAACAATTTTTAGGGGCAACCCAAGTGCTGCTGACAGTTCAACTATAATACCAATCAGCATACTTCTCTACAGCTTGCGTTTATGCTGATAATGGGGTCAGAATGAAATTTGACTTATTGCTAGAGCGAAGAATCGATGTGCGGGAAGGAAAAATGTATCAGAAAACTAGAACCTTTAAGGTACGCAAGCCTTATTTTTGAAAGGAAGAAAAACGTCTTTCCACACTATTGAAGAGAATAATGACCATATTTAATTCATCTTCGTATGACATTGACCCCTAGTCCTTTTAGCGATTTGTAGGATAGACACCGCACCAAATGCCCTTTAGCACGAGCAACCCCTGTATACGACTCTGAATAAAAATATATAGTGAACTGTCCAGTGTATACACACAGAAAGAAACAATTTTGATCTTTTCATAAACAGTGGGTAGATCAACAAGATTGTGATTTTTCTATTTTCACTTTTCACAGTAACCGAGTATCCTCCAACCGATTCCGTCAAGATATTAACAACAAGACATTGGCGACTGATGGTTAGCTGCTTAATAATGGCAGCTGTTCTTGTGCCTGTGGCTATAATACTTGCTGGAGTTGCCTTTTGCATAGGTAGGGTAATCGTGAAGTGTTTTAGGCAGATTCTCCTTATCAGAGTTTTTGTACACTACTACCATTCCCATGCTACCTAAACATGAATTGAAAATAAGAGGAAAGTAAATAGGCTGAGAATAAAAGAAAACCTGATGCACAGGTCAGAAGTCATAGGAGCAGGGTGCTGTGGATGAGCAGGATTTATCCCTCAATTACTTGGCATATTCTGGTGCCTCAAATGGTTTTCATTTCCATTCCGATGTGTGCAATTCTAGAAAAGTATGACAAATTTCATCAAATCGAGTATTATATAATAGGCAATAACATTACAAACTGAATATTTCCTCATTAGCTTTCAACAGGCAACATGTTTCAGAACAACACCCAAATGGAGGAACTCAGATGTCACAAGTAAGTGTATGAAAGTATTGATCAACATGCAATAAAATGCATGCAATAAAATAAAGTACAAAATAATACCTATACCTGAAGTATTTGAAATCATAAAATACGGCTTCAATAACAGGTGAACAATCATAATGTATGATCAAAAGTGTTGTTTATCGTTTAGCACGAATCACTGTTTTCTCGGGGTGGGGCAGAAGGTAATATCAACAGAAATGGTATCATTAGCGACTAGTACTACACAATTGGTAAACCACTCTAAAATTTAGTAGGAACATAACACATTTTTGAAAGGACTGGTATTTGTTAAATGGAAAAAGTTTTCA
Organism: Holothuria leucospilota; assembly: GCA_029531755.1. Taxonomy (NCBI): domain Eukaryota; kingdom Metazoa; phylum Echinodermata; class Holothuroidea; order Aspidochirotida; family Holothuriidae; genus Holothuria; species Holothuria leucospilota. The sequence continues at coordinate 19,042,892 of CM055961.1, forward strand.
TAAGACATTTCTAAGAAACTAACATACCAATATTTTCTCCCAATGCTAGCTTACTCCACTGTTGGAGAACGCAGAAGGTAAATATTGTTCTTTAATTTTCTTTAAATCCCTTTAATGAGAATTTGTTAACATGTTTGAAGCTTTTGCTGCTTCTTCTTTGTGGTTCACTGTTACGGTTTTACAAGCCCCTTCAGATGTTTCCCCATTTCTCAACATGGCCTTATACTTATTTTGGAATCAGTGGCGCCGGCACGGGGTCATGAGGGCTGCGTTTAAGCTATAGATTTATGTAGGGGTAGGGCTCGGAATCAAGGGAACTGAACACGAAACTGGACTGGAGTGGTGGGTATTGGAGGTGGTATTCGCTTGAAATTGAATAAGTTGGATCCGGCGAAACCCCTCGTTTTGTTGGCGCATTTCCACTATCAATAGGTATGGTCAAAACAATTATAGCAGAACTAGTGCAGGCTGTTATCGAGATATTATCTCTTGCACGTAAACAATATTTATAAAACACTACGTTTTATGGAAAGTTATAATTCCAGACAGTGGGGTCGCCGGGGTTTGGGGATGGGGCACCATGGGGTCGTAATGCCACCTCAGTTAACCCCCCAATCTCTACGTAAATTGTAACAATGCGTCCATGTAATTGTATACAGCAATGGGGGATCCTTCCTCTATCACTACATTAAGGTGCCATCTGGGAGAAGTCTAAGGAGGTGAGAAGGTTTTGCTAATTTAAGGTTGCTTACATGCAAAATGTTGCTGTCCTTTGGATATTTTTGGAACTGATCATATATGGCTGGAAAATGTCCATAATTTAGTAAATTATAATTTTTGGTTTGGTAAAAGGGGAGAGTATTATGTTTTCTAAGAGAAGAGTATGTTGTCAACAATTCTCATGAAGTCGCCTTTTGGCTACTTTACTGCCTTCTATTCGGGGAAAGGTTTTAAGAAAAATACATGCGTGGAGTTCACAGAAATATTCTTGGACTATTACGAAAATTTTTGATTCATTGTGCATTACAAAAGGGTACCTAAGCTGACAGACACGGGTATAGGTTCTCCTGGAAGCTCTAGACTAGTTATATAAAATAGGGTAACTGATATTATGCTTATTACCTGACGTTCAAATATTACTATAGAGTATGATATCGAGCACTTTACAGCTATTGTATTTAACTAAGTCTGAACGGAAATCCAGAAGAAAAGCTTCCAGCAATACATGTATAGGGCCTCTTGGAAGCTCTGGATCAATTATATAAAATGGAGCAATGACATAATGCTTATTACTTGACATCCAAACGATAATATAGAGTATGACGCCAAGCACTTTACATAATCGTATTTTTACTAATTTTGAACGAAAATTCAGACGAACAGCTTCCATCAATAGGGAATGGGAGGGAGAGAGAGTATAGATATTAGACCTCCCTGACAGGTATAGCCAGGGGCGTAACCAGACCTGACTGTCGGGGGGGGGGGGCAAGACTCTAGCGGTTTCCCGGAAAATTTCCGATTCTGCCGGTACTTGTTGAGCTGAAGTAAACTGTGGCAGTCTCAGACTGCCAGTCTGTGGTGGGTGTCTTAGGGCCTTAAGGGAAGTGTTCTGGACCCCCCACCACCACCACCTGAAAAGAATTGTGAATTTTTATATCCTAAATGGATGCAAAAATATATGCAATATGGTGAACACTTACGTCATGGTGTCTTAGTTCAGGCAAAATGAAAAATTTGCACAATCTCATATTTAACAATGCAAATGTTAACATGACAAACATATCAAAATAAATATTTTTCTAACATTGAAGTTACACACTTAATGTTCTTACACGTGATAGGTCCCCTCACAGGACATTTCAAATTCTTAAATGTGGACTATATGTGCACTTAAAGACGGATTTGCATCACCCCAAGTATGACTTTTAGTTGGGGGTAAGCAAAAGTCTCAGTTGGTGACTACTCTTTGGTTGACATCAGAGTTACAAAATTCAAAAGATGCAGAGTAGCTCATTTTACGCAACATGCACATAGAATGTTTTGATTACACATGCTCACCAGGATGTGGCCTTGAGCAGTGAACTATGTTTGTGTCTGCACAAGGAGAAGCAGTAAAGACAATTATGCAGCGGCGTAGGAAGATGTTTGACATTGGGGGGGGGGCAGACCAGATGTGACTTCTCGACCTTGAACCTCCTTCCCACACTTAAACACATTTGCTCGATGTGATTCTTCCGATTTTAATTTGAGCAAAATAAAAATATTCAAAGTAAAAGGAAACAAAAACAACACCATGCAGGAGTGTTTTTGGAGGACTGGGATTTTGTGGGGGTGACTCCCGTTTACTATCTAAGCGGAGCGCCACCATAGGCTGGCGTGGAGCGTACCAAGAAAATTTGAGATTTGAATACGTCCCAGATGGCCGGAAATGGCACTTGTCAGGCTTGATAGCAGCCATCGTGAAAAAATGTAAAGCTTTTTTTTTGTATAAAACACATTTCTGTGAGGACAGATTAGTTGAGCTGGCCTGGACTTGGGGTCCGAAGACTGTGGAAGTTTGAACCCGATTTACTATCTAAGCAAAGCGCCACCATAGGTTTGCGTGGACCTAGCGTACTAAGAAAATCTGAGATTTTAATATATCCCAAATCACCGGAAGTGGCGCTTGCCAGGATTTTTGATCAAGATGTGTCCTTGTTGTGCAAATTTTGTAAAGTTTGATTTGAATTTAACACTTTAAGTCTGTTACAATCTATCCGACTTCATTCAAAATTATTCACCGTTGAGTTATCCCCCATGGATTTCAGTGGATTAGTTGGAACTGAGAGTTTCTACAGCCAGAATCTGTTAACTTATTAAGTTGAGTAGAGGTAACCCACGATTTGACCGGCGAACGGCCAAGGAACCGAACCTCCGACAGCCCCAATGCCGTGGAGTATTGGTGAGGTGGGATTTGAAGAAAGCCTGTGTACTAGCCTCCATTTCATTCGGGTCATATATTGCATAAAATTTGTATATACTAGAGAAGCTAAGTTCCGAGTTGATTGAATGTTTTTTCCGGAATCTAAACTGTAAAACTGCAAAGCGCGCGAAAATTTTTCGGGCCATTTTTCACAAAAAATGTAGGCCTATGTAATTATTAAAAACAATAAGAAAGAAAAGCTGTAGTGTAGGGGTTCTAGACCGTATAGGAGATAATATGCATTGTATCGAAACTACCTTGACTATCCGATGAAATAGCCAAATATTGCTCGGTGAGTCCTTCACCAACTGGCCGTACCGCATGGCACACAAGAGAACAGCAGCTAGGCTTTGCAATATGGGATGAAATTTACGACCTCTACATACTCTGTGTACTTTTTCCTACGTGTTATGGTAAGGAGGAAAGGACTTGCGGTATCTAGTGATGTAGAATGAAACTACTGAAGAAACCAGAATGTCTCTCCTGCGCGCGTAGCGCGCCGAAAATTTTAGGTTTTTATTAGAGAAGTTGTCCTCTTAAGAGCAAAAGTGGGGAAAACGAAACTTTGTACTTCGCTCAAAATTTGTCCACAATTCAATCATAACTAGGCACTCTAATTTATTAAAATATTCAAGCAACCCTTTTGCATCTGCATTACTATAAGCAGATCTTTCGTCATTTACAATGTTTTCCAGAGCTAATAAGTCGAGTGCAGGGTACAGTTCCTTCACAGCTTTAAGCGCTTCGTACCAACAGTACCAACGAGGGCTTTGTGTCTGCAGTTTTTTGTCTTTCATTTTTAGCTCCTTTATTGCATTTTCCCTTTCTTAACTTCATTTTTCCTTTCTCTTTTTCCTCCTTTCTTTTCTTTTCCTCCTTTTCCCCCTTTCTCCTCTTCTTTTTCCCTTTCTCCTGTTTATCTTTTCCTTTCTTTCCGTTTCCTTCTTTTTCTCTTCTTCCCTCGGTAACAGTTTCTGAAAAATCATAAGCCTTTAGGGCAAATAAAGAAAGATCCCATACCAGTGCAAGGCCCCTGCAGAGGTGGAGATGTACTTCTGTTTTTCGGAATAATGTTATGATCAGAATAGTTGAATGTATGATTACCTTAAAATGGTGATGGGATGGAGTGCAAATCGTGACTAATGCCCGTGAAGATCCCCGAAATTTTTCATTAAATAAGATTTCTGTGACAAAACCTGCACTCATGCTCTGCATCGAGACACTTTCAGTTCTCCACGAAACTTATACGCCATTCACAAAGCCAGTCTTTTACCTGAGAATTCCCTAGGCCGCTTTCAACGTTTGCTGCTCTGTTCCTCCGAGAGTCGCTACCATAGAAAGTGATGATAAGAAAAAGGTTGAGGTGAGGTTTAAAAGGCGCGGAACCCTCGAAACTTTTATTAGTTTGCGAAAAATTTGCGAAGTCTGATAGAGTGAGAACCAATTATAGAAAATGGTTACAATAGAGCCATCACTTAGTCAAAAACACACCTCACCCTACTCCCTACAGGAATTTATAGCTTAAACGCCTTTTGGGATCATTTCGGTTCGGGGCCCCCTTGCCCCCCGCGCCGGCCCCACTGGGCTGGCATGTTCTAATCTTTGACTCTTTGACTCTAATCTTTGACTTTGAGAAATTTACGTGATAGTCACAATGGAGTCAATAATGAGGGTTAAGAGGACAAACTCTAATGTTTGAAAGATAGATGACACATTTTAAAATGCTTTTCTTCTAATGGAAGACCCATATACCTCATAAACAATTCGAAAGAGGAGTGAATCTTTTAACTAGCTGGCTCAAATATCAATATGGATTACTTTTGTGACCGAGAAAACATAAAGCTACACTGCTCTGAGATAAAATAATGAAGAAAATATTAAAATGAATGGAGAATAAAATTATTGCCATATTGTGCTGCCCTGGCACCTACTGCAAAGAGCTTTCTAACTTTTCGTTATCGTATTTACCATATTGAACCGTCCGGGAAGTGAAATTTGTCCAAAGGTGTTATTTTGCATTGTCAATTCACTTTCTTTCCATGCAACACGAGTTACCATACACTGAACATACATGCATCATAGGCCTGCTCACTTATTTCACTAGATTGTCTGTTTATAAAACTTTCATTGCAACATTGTTTACAAAAGTAATTTAGGAATTAAAGTACACTAATATGTATAAATCCCCTCCCCACTGGAATTTTTTTGAAAAAATAAGTGTTCTCACATGCAATCTGATGCTATATATGCTACCGCTGAACTAAAATTGTATTCAAAAATTTACATGTTTTAGGCAAGTTAATTAAAGAAACAAATGTTGACATCAGTGAGGAGGCACCATGACCCAATGGCCTGACCCTAATACGACACTGAATCCACGCTCACCACGTAGAATTTTCGTCATGTTTGTGCTCTCACGTTTGGGCTTTGCCAGGTGTGGCGGCAGGTGGGGCTAAACCCCGTCCGTCGGGAAAGGCTGCCCCCTTGTCGGGGAAACCTAATTTAGGTGCCATCTCTTTAAGAAGTCTTAACAGGCACCATAACTTATTAATCCCCGTCGGCGACCAGTCATCCTGACGGTTTCCTTGATTTTGCTCTCAAGGAAGGCAGATCCTTCAATTAAACCCCGATATTTTCACATTTTCTTCAATAAAAACTTCCAAATTTTTACACATCCTTTGATGAAAGCCCCTCGAAATTTTTGTGTTTGCCATTCTTTCGGCAATCCGGTGCCTTTCTTAGGACTTTAGGTTACTCCCCCCCCCCCTTGGTTGGGAAACTTAACATAACATAACATAACATAACAGGTTAAAGGGCAAAGGAGGACTACGGCCCCATAAGATGCCCTGAAGTCCATACAACCTTAACTGAAAACAAACAACCAACTAACACCAAACGAGCCCAGTCCAACTAGATTCTACCACAGTTATGGAAGAACTTGTCGATGTTAACCTAAAAGCAGTGCACCGATGTGGAGTTAACTACCCACTCAGGCAGACTATTCCACTCGTTAACAACTCTATGAGAGAAGCTGAACTTCCTAATGTCGAGCCTTGCAAAACACTTAACTAGCTTCTTACAATGGCCTCGAACCCGAGAATTACTTTGAACCTTTAAATAATTGCAAGATGACAAAGGATTCCTTTCAGAGAGAAATTTGTACACCTGAAGCATGTCTCCCCTAATCCTTCTCAAATCCAGGGTGGTAAGCCCAAGATGCTTAAGTCTAACATGATAAGGTAGGTGTTTCAACTCTGGTATAAGGTGAGTGGCTCTCCTCTGAACCTGCTCTAAAAGAAACTTGACAATGTCCTTATCATAGAAGGGACTCCAAGCCTGGGCTGTATAGTCGAGGTGGGTTCTTACCAAATGCTTATACAGATTTAGTACAATTTCTTTACTAAAACTAATGAAATTCCTCTTGATCAATCCAAGCATCCTATTAGCCCTAGCAGCAGCAGCTGCACACTGTCTAGATGGCTTTAAATCGCCTGTAATAACTACACCCAGATCCTTCTCAAAAGTCACATCACTCAGAATACAACCATTTATGTTATAATCATAGCTGAAATTTTTAGGACCAAAGTGAAGGACTTTCCACTTATCTGCATTAAAAGACATTTGCCAAGTCTGAGACCACGAAGATAACCTATCTAAGTCTTTTTGCAGTAAGGAGGCATCATCCTTATCGTTAACCTTCCTATAGAGCTTCGTATCATCAGCGAACTTACTAATACTAGATGTGAGAGAGCTATCAATATCATTGATGAAAATTAGGAAAAGAAGCGGGCCAAGAACAGAACCCCGTGGAACTCAACTTGTAACTTCTTTCCAAGAAGAGAAATTACCATTAGCAACAACTCTCTGAGACCTACCATTGAGCCATGAATTTATCCAGTCAGCACAACTGCCCTTGATGCCTAACCTATTCAGCTTAACCATAAGTCTACCTAATGGAACTTCATCAAAGGCTTTTTGAAAATCAAGGTAAATGACATCAACACTGTGACCAGAATCAAGAGATAAAGAAACAGCCTCAAGAAAGCTTAGTAAATTAGTAACACAAGATCTACTGGGTAAGAAACCATGCTGTGACAGATTGAGTAACCCATTATCTAAAAGATATTTAAGCAAACAATCCTTGATTACAGATTCCATAACTTAGCACACAACACTGGTTAAACTGACCGGCCTATAATTGCAAGGCAAGCTCCGATCCCCTTTTTTGAAAATTGGAGTAACATTAGCTATCCGCCAGTCAGCAGGTACAAAGTTTGAATCCAGAAACTTCTGAAAAATAATGCAAAGAGGAACTGACAAAATCTCGGAGAATTCATGGAGAATGGCAGCATGGATCCCATCAGCCCCAGGGACCTTACTAGCTTTTAAACTGTTCAACTTATTACAAACCAGCTCTTCAGAGAAAACAACATCACTACCTAAAGAATTATCAGAACCCCTACAAGTCCCCAAAATAGAAGATTCCTTGGTAAAAACAAATACGAAATAATCTTTTAGCAAATTAGCCATATCCTGATGATCACTTACTAGTGTTCCTTGATTATCTTGGAGAGGCCCAACACCCTCCTTAACCTTCTGCTTGGACCTGACATAGGTATGAAAAGATTTCGGATTAACCTTTAACTCCTTGGCCAACTGCTTTTCAAACTTAGCTTTAGTGTCAATAAACAAATTTTTAACTAAGAGTTCCTGATTCTTGTGGATTGCAAAGTCATCAGAATTCTTACTGACCCTATATCGACGCCAACATTTACGTTTCTTCCTGGCTGCTCTAAGTACCTCTCTAGAAATCCAAATTGGCCTTTTTCTAACCAAAGCTTTCTTGAGTGGGATACACAACTTTGTAGTGTCAGTAACTATATTACGAAAAACACCCCATGCTTCAGCAGGGCCTGAGAAACGTGCAACCAAATCTATTGTAAGAAGCTCTTTAGCATGAGTAAAGTTAGCCTTGCTGAAATCTAAAACAGTTTTGTCACTAGTGTTACAAGACGACCCGTCAGGAACACCGGATTGAATCCATCGACGAGCGAATGGAAAGTTCCAGAGAATTCAACTTCAACGCAGCCGTTCTAGAACTGTCTAGAAGTGAGAACTGTTTACGTTATGTCCCAATTATAGCAGCGACCTGGCAACACTTCTAAGAAACTGCAATTGTCGTTATTCAACTAGAATATTCAACTGTGTTCTAGAAGTTTCTATTAAGGAACGTTCTCGTAATTGCTGGACTGTGGGCACTAGAAGTTTCTGTTAAATTCTGGAGAGTTCTCGAATAAAAGCCTAGCATATAAAAGGCAGTTCAACAGTTGTTGTGGCGGAGAGAGACATTGAGAAATGCCCTAATACTTCATCGAGTCCAGACGCTGTTGAGAAGTTATGCCCAGCCACTGACACTGCACACTTGTGATAAATTGCCTTACGCCGTTTCTGCACTGTGTACAGAGATTGTTATCATCCATCATTCATCGCCTAGCCTTGTCACTATTCGCTCGTGGAACCAGTTCCTACGCTACAGCACGCTACAGGTCTACTACCGTACCATCGTCAACGTGCATGCACTACCAGCCCTTGGACCAGACCAGGCAAATATTAATTAAAGGATTGTGAGTAAGTCTAATTAATTATTGTAAATTTAAGTGAGATAAGGAGATTGTAAATAATCATTAAGTTGTTGAATTTTAATCTCGTTCTTCTGTGATCTTTCGCTGTTATTGGTTTGACTCGCGACCACAAGCCGTAACAGAATTGGTGGCCTAACATCCGGGAACGAAAATACTAGAAAATTCGAGAAATTCTGTTGTGAATCGTAAGCAACTGTGTTTGCTCAGACTACTTATTTGTTTGTTGAAGGCTTGATACAATTTCAAAATGCCATTCAACTTAGATAAATTCGTGGCTAGTCCCTCAGTCGAGGAACTAGATTCATTAAAGAAGTCTGAGATTGTAAAGGTCGCAAAACATTATGGCATTGAATTTCAGCCATTAATGCGGAAAGACGAGATTAAAAGATATGTTCTAGAATATCTTGTGGATGAAAGTGTCCTGCCTAGTACAGTATTGGAAACAGCTATCACTGTGCCAACTGACAACACATTTGAATTGAAAGGCTTGAAATAGAAATGAATAAGGAGATTAGATTAAAGAAATGGAAAGAGAAAGGGAAAGAGAGGAAAGAGAAATGCAAAAGGAAAAAGAGGAAAGAGAAATGCAAAGGGAAAAAGAGGAAAGAGAAATGCAAAGGGAAAAAGAGGAAAGAGAAATGCAAAGGGAAAAAGAGGAAAGAGAAATGCAAAGGGAAAAAGAGGAAAGAGAAGAAAGAGAAAGAAGGGAGGAAAAGGCAAGAGAACATGAATTTAGGTTGAAGCAACTAGAGTTAGGGGTCATAAAAGGCTCAGACCCCAAAATAGGCTTGGATACTGGGGGATTCGATGTTTCTAAGCACGTAAAATTTGTCCCCAAATTTCAGGAGGATAATGTGGAGAAATTCTTTAATCATTTCGAAAAGCTGGGTGAGCAACTAAAATGGCCAAGAGATAAATGGTCCATACTCATCCAGAGTAATTTCACAGGCAAGGCTCAAGAAGTGTATTCCGCTCTGTCAATAGAGGACAGCATGGATTATGATAAGGTTAAAAAGGCCATATTACAAGCCTATGAATTGGTGCCTGAAGCTTATCGCCAAAAATTTAGAAAGTATCGTAAGGCGGATACACAAACATACGTAGAGTTTGCTTATCAAAAAGAAAGGCATTTCGATAGATGGTGTGCTTCCAAAAAGGTCTCCACATTTGACACTTTAAGACAACTGATGCTGGTCGAGGAATTCAAACGGTGTGTGAATGATGACATTAAGACTCACCTTGAGGAAAATAAGGCTGACAACTTAAAGGAAGTGGCAAATTTGGCTGATCAGTATGCACTTACCCATAAATTCGGTAAAGTGGGTCAGACTCAAAACAAGGGTCAGTTTAATAGGCCAAATAAGAAATATGGCAATAATAGTGGCACAACAAGTAACAGTGGATCTCAGTCTGGTTCTATCTCTCCAACAAATTCTGGTAAAAAACAACCAGATTCAAGTCGTCAAAAGAACGACCAGGTCAGCCCAAACAAAGCTGCCTTTAAAGACATAACTTGTGGTTTCTGTCACAAAAAAGGGCCACACAATGGCAAATTGCTTCACATTGGCAAAATTAAAGGAGACTGAAAACAGCCTCCAATGCCTTAGCCATTGCAGAGAATTCTTCTGAGGTAGTCGTGACTTTACGGCCTAATTCTAACGACAAAATTAAGGAAGAATACCTTCCATTCGTGTCTGAGGGGTTTATTTCCCTAGATGGGAATTCAGCTCATCCACCCGTCAAAATTAAAATTTTGCGTGATACAGGCGCAACTCAGTCGTTGCTTCTTGATGGAGTTTTGCCATTATCGGACTCTACTTCCACAGGGGCAAATGTACTAATTCAGGGGGTTGAGTGTGGATTTATTTCTGTCCCTCTCCACAAAATTAATTTGAAGTCAGATTTAGTTTCTGGGTCGGTCATAGTAGGGGTCAGACCTACTCTACCTGTAAAGGGGGTATCTCTGTTGCTAGGCAACGACCTAGCTGGTGGAAAGGTAGTAGCCAATGCAATTTTGACAGATAAACCATGTGATTATAACAACACAGAGCAATTAGAAAAGGAATTTCCAAATTTATTCCCTGCCTGTGCTGTCACTAGAGCTATGTCACAAAAGCTCGCCGTGGATGATAATCTTAAACATCCACCCTCCAAAAGTGAGGATACAGTTCCCAAAAGTGGAACAAGTAGGGAATCATGTAAGGATGATAATCTTGAACATCCACTCTCTAAAAATGAGGGTATGATTTCTGAAAATAAGGATGATAAACTTAATCATCCGCCCTCTAAAATTGAGGAATTAGTTCCTAAAAATGGAACAACACTCCCAAAGGAGGAGTCAGAGTCTGGAAAAGATTCTAGTGAAAATATTCATGAAAATGAAGATTCTTGGTATGATCTCAGCCAATCTTTTATGACTAATCCTAATGATAGTCAGGATTGTGAGTCTCCTGGCCCCACACATAGTGAGGGGGTAGAACAGGAAAAATCAGAAATGTCTGACACACTTCACAGAGACCAGTTGTCAGTCCAACAACAACATGATGAAGAGCTTCAGCCATTAATAGCTGGTGCACTCACTGAGGATGAATCGAAAGACGTCCCAGTCTGCTTTTATTTGAAAAACAATATTTTGATGCGTAAATGGCGACCACCTGATGCACTATTAGATGAAGAGTGGAGAATTTACCATCAAATTGTGGTACCTAGGACCTATAGAAGGGAAATACTGAGTATTGCTCATGAAATGCCATTTGCAGGGCACCTAGGAGTCCATAAGACTTACCACAGAATTCTAAATCACTTTTATTGGCCAAAACTTAAAAGTGATGTGGCCAAATTTTGTAAGACCTGTCACTCATGTCAAATGGTTGGGAAGCCGAATCAGAATATTCCGGCTGCACCCTTAAAGCCAGTTCCTGCTTTTGAAGAGCCGTTTAGTAGAGTCATCATTGATTGTGTAGGTCCCCTACCTAAGAGTAGGGCAGGGCATCAGTATATATTAACCATTATGTGTGCTTCTACAAGGTTTCCAGAGGCAATACCTCTGAGGAATATTAAGGCTCGAACAGTCTTACAAGCTTTACTTAAATTTTTCACATTGTTTGGGTTGCCAAAAGAGATCCAATCAGATCAAGGGTCTAATTTCATGTCAACTGTATTCCAGCAGATGTTGTATGAGTTAGGCATAGACCAAATTAAGTCTTCGGCTTATCATCCTGAAAGCCAGGGGGCTTTAGAAAGGTTTCACCAAACTTTGAAGAATATGTTAAAGACATATTGTCATGATAATGAGAGAGACATTGAGAAATGCCCTAATACTTCATCGAGTCCAGACGCTGTTGAGAAGTTATGCCCAGCCACTGACACTGCACACTTGTGATAAATTGCCTTACGCCGTTTCTGCACTGTGTACAGAGATTGTTATCATCCATCATTCATCGCCTAGCCTTGTCACTATTCGCTCGTGGAACCAGTTCCTACGCTACAGCACGCTACAGGTCTACTACCGTACCATCGTCAACGTGCATGCACTACCAGCCCTTGGACCAGACCAGGCAAATATTAATTAAAGGATTGTGAGTAAGTCTAATTAATTATTGTAAATTTAAGTGAGATAAGGAGATTGTAAATAATCATTAAGTTGTTGAATTTTAATCTCGTTCTTCTGTGATCTTTCGCTGTTATTGGTTTGACTCGCGACCACAAGCCGTAACACTAGCTTGAAGTTTGCTGAAACAAAGTAACTCAAAGCTAATGAGGTCATGGTCACTAGATCCTATCTTACCACCACTAGCTACATTTCTAACCATGTTTTCATCAGTACTAAGCACCAAATCCTGACAATTATCCTCACGAGTGGGAAACAAAACATGCTGGGTAAAGAAAACATCAGACACTGCCTCAAGAAAATCCCTCCCATGTGACCCACTAGTACATGAATGCCAATCAATATCAGGAAAGTGGAAATCCCCAAACACAACTGCCCTTTTCGAAGAGACTTTCCTAAAACTTTCGAACAAACTCTGATTATTATCAGCACAAGAATTTGGTGAACGATAAATAATACCAACAACTAAAGGAGTGCTAGACTCATTGACAAAACTAAGTTCACACCACAAGCAGTTAGAAAATCCAGAAGAAAACTTGTTGATGACATCAACACAATTCATGCTATCCTTAACATACAGTAAGACCCCTCCTCCTCTAGCACAGACAGTATCAGCCCTATCTTACCTGAAAATTTTGTACCCAGGAACCTGAATTTCAGAGTTGCTGATATCACTATGGAGCCAAGGTTCGGTAACCCCAACTATGTCTAGATTTTCTATGGAAATATGAGCAAAGAACTCACTGAACCTGTTGAAAAGGCTGCAAACATTGGTAAACATGACCTTCATTCCACAAACTGCCCTATATACATACTTCCCCTTGCCATTATCACAATCACTCTGAGCATAATAAACTCGGAAACCCCCATTCTTGGCTGACCTCACCCCTGACTCTAGTTTGACACCTGAGATTCAACAGCCCGAGAAACCAGCCTACCCAACTTGTTAGCCCCTATGCTCGACAAGTGCAACCTATCTTTAGCAGAAAGATCCCTCCTGTTTACAAAACCAGCCCAGGTATCAACAAAGAGAAAACCCTCAAGAGCACACTCGTTTTTCAACCTTCCTATCAAACCGAGGGAGAATACCACAAACAACCCCTTTCGTATGTGTCGACTTTAGCCTACATGTCAGTTCCTTATACTTTGACCTAAGTGAAATTTGATTGTCCCGACTGAGATTATGAGTGCCCACCTGCACAGCTACAACTTCCTCGTCCCCAACAATTTTGCTAACTCTGGCCAAGATGGGCCCACTGCCGGACATATCTTTGCGCCACTTCTGCCCCTGCCCGCGACCTCGCAAGATTAGTCTCAACTAATCCGATTACAATTAACACAAATACGGATGACTATTCATTCAATCACGTCACGGCACGTGAATCAACATGATTGAGTTATCATAAAGTTCCTTGCAAAAACAAAAAAGCAAAACCAGGAAAAGTTTACCCAAGCCAGACTACGTAACGTTTTACAAAGGAAAACCTTCTTTTAAGTCATCCCATTTGGGATTGTTTATTCCTAAAATAGGAAGTCTCAACACAGAGAATTTTTAGACACATGTACCAAAGTAGTGCCGCCATTTCCAGACATTTGAAAGATATGTCGGCAATTGCTTTTCTGGGTCATGGATCATCTGTGGTATAGGGCCTCGCTGAGAAAGTGTCGCAAGTACATAAGCCCTAGAAAATCATTTCAAGAATAATCTAGCACAGAAAACTTCCTTCGAGGGATCCTAGTTACGTGCCAGTGCAGTTAATAGTTATATGGAACGGAACTAGGGAAGAAATTGAGACTACCGAAAACTGCAGCTCCCGAAGCACGCCAGAAATGTTGGGTTCCCACTACAGAAACTGTCCTACTGTGTAAAACAAAACGTAAACAATCGCGGCAATCAGTCGCCATTGGGGACAGTATTCTTCGTCTCAGGGACTAAGGCTCCCAGATGAAACAAGTGTAATTTCCCGATGGGGGCCATTCCCACTCGGTCCCTACCTGAAGCCACTCCCCTACAATTCTTTTTAATTGTAAGTCCTGTGTCGCTAAATTGCAAAATTCATTTTAACAATATAAATTGTTAGCCATCATGGGTAAACCATTACATTAAAATAAATTTTCCGACAAATAACGCAAGGGATAATCTAAATGGTTAGTGATTTTCTGAGTACTGTTTCAGACAACTAGTTACATTTGCTTCCCGCACACTACAAAATACGTTTAGTATTTAAGTCATAACGTTGATGAAAATAAACGGTTCTGAAAAAAAATTACATTAGTTTTGATTTTTTTTCAAGGTGGCTCTAGGATTTGCTCAATGAGAGGGCAAAGATACCCGACATGAGGCCAACAACCTGGAACCTGGCACACGCAACGGGCTGCTTTACGGGTGGCGAAGGGAAAATTTTGAGAGTTCCTTGAAGAAACCCTATTAATTTAGGGTTCCTATTTTGAGAATATTTAAAACATTTGGGTTTTCCTGAAAAAAGTTTGCAAATGCAGTTTCTATTGAAGTATATTGAACAAATATGGGTTCTCTTGAACAGTTGTTGAAAATTGGGCATATTTTGGGCTGGCGTTGAACAAAGTTTTACACAATTTTAATACAGTAATTGCCGTTTAGACAGCAAAATCGAAGAAAGCGTCAGGGCCCCTGTCTCTGTCGGGGTAACACACTTTATGCATATCCATTGAGGTTCTCGATGAAACTGGAAATTCTCCCAAATAATGGAGCAGAGGGAATGGCCCCCTCCCCAACCCATCTTGACCCTTGGTTGTTGGCTGCCATATAGTCGATAAATCTTATGATCTATTCAGCGCTGTTTATCTTTACTCTACTAATGTTTAAGAAAAGAGATATGTCTTACATTATCTATGTGTTCTCTACCTTGTTTTTATATTTTCGTTACAGATAAAAAGCTTTCTTTCATCAATGATTTAAAGGAAAGCTACAAAAAATTATACCAAGGTGTTCAGCCAATTCCATTTTTAAGGGATAAATTGTGTGGTGTTGACAAAGTTTTCGTCCAAAGCAAGATGGAATTTTTGCTTTCCAGACATACGACAGACAATAATGATGGGGAATTGTGGGAAAGTTTGGAATCATATGAGAGCATGTTAACTAAAGACAGATTCAGATCAACAGTATGCATTTTAGAAGGGGATATTGGTTACGGTAAATCAACCCTAACATTACAGTTTGCATATGACTGGTGCAACGATTCGAGCTCAATTTCAAGGAAAATTGATATACTGATAGTAATCCGAATGGGACAACTACTTGGTACTGTGTCAATTCATCGAGCTATAAAACTCTTCCTGTTACCAAAAGACTCAAGTTTAACTGAAAGTGATATCTCGGATATTATCTCCAATAGTTCATCAGTTTGTGTAGTGTTGGATGGGTTCGACGAATATCCATACCAGGAAAATGTTGACGAGGATGACTTCATGAAGGTTATCAACAAGAAAATGCTCAAAAATTCGCAAGTGATCGTAACTACTCGAACACCTTCTTGGTTCAGTAAATATATCCGTATATCAAATTCACGTATACGGTTGCAAGGGTTTGACGTTAATGCCCAGAAAAACTACATTTCCAAAGCAGTAGTTAGGAACGATGAAGAAGCCTCTGAACGGATTACACAACATTTACGTGCCAATCCACTTCTTTCGGGTCTTTGCCAGGTGCCGCTTTTCTTTGCTATGTTTGCCCATTTAAGTCACGAGAACGTTGAATTTCAAAACATTTCTTCAGTAACTGACTTTTTTCGTCACGTCATTGAGTGTCTCTACGCACATATCGAAAATAAGACAAAAGACGAGAGGTGCGAGGAGACTTCCCTGGATGAAAAAGATCACAATAAGTTGGAAATCTTAGCCTTCGAAAAACTGAATATAAAGGGTAAGCAAACCTTTTGGAGCGAAGACTACCTATGTGAACGGTTGGGAAATCTTTATTACGATCTGTGTGTTCGAACTGGTATCTTTCTTAGAGAAGAAGTCCCTAATGTGAATAATCAACCTGGTGTAAACAATGCTGATCACGGTGAATATTTCACGAAAGTAAGATTCTACCACCAGATGTTTTGTGAGTGGTATGCAGCACATTATGTAGCCAAGTATGTTTCAAAGCCTAATGTTAAATTTGTGTCATGTCTTGAAAATGAGTTTTTAAAAGCAGCTGCTACTAATCAGACTACATTACATATTCAAGAGCAAAGCGCTGAAGTGGAAGATGTAGCCGACTTTCTACAGAACCTAGATCCCCTTTATAATCAATATGTGTTTCGCTTTGCGTGTGGTCTCAACAACGATGCTGCAAATAAGATCATCCAATATCTGATGTGTAAAAGGGACACCGACAAATTTGCAACCCTCTGTATGCTGGAACAGGGTGGTGGCCTCGACAACATTATAGAAACTGTTCGAGTATTGTGTTCGAGATCAGTCGAAATCAGACACGCCGACAGCACGCTGTTGCAGAGGTCTATCATACAACTATTAGAAATTGCTTCAAAAAACAAGGTAAGTCACTCAAGTGTACTCATATCCCCTGTGGCTGATTAACCTTTATAGCAGGTGTCGAATATGTACTCTTCTTTGGAAGTGCATACTCTAACACTTGCGAACAATGATAGAGATTATCGAATTTTTCTATATTCGAGAGCCCAATTTGATTTTACCTCTCAAATGTTGATTGGCTCCAATACATGAATATTCATATTGCACAAACAAAGCTTTAACTGTAACATTGTACTGCGACCTACTCACGTTTACACAGTAAGTCAATGGGACTTCTTCAGTAAGAGCGCTTTAAGCGGGAGAAATCACACAATAAACCCATTGACGGTGGTCGTCTGAAAAGGCATGGTAATCAGACTTGCTTTGGTCGATTTTTTATTGAATATTTATATTTTGTGTTTGTTGTGATCGTATATATGAATAGTTTATGAATAGTATATAGAATAGTTTGCAATTTTTAAGTAGTTTGACGAAAAAATTTTGCGAAATTTTGCGGACTTTGGTATTACGAGTGCAGCCAATATAGGTGCGGGAGTTATACACATTCTCCAAGCGGAAAAAGTGGCTGGTTGTCATGTGAGTTCATCGGCAGGGACTGTCACCCAGGAGTTTGTCACGTGAGGGACTGAGAACAGACTGGTCCAGTAGCGTCAAGGATGTGTGTTCCTAAGCCATTGATGGGGAAAAGTAAGAACGAATCACTGAACAAATGCTAATGCTATTTCCTCTCTTCTCCTTTTTGTATAGCATTACGATGTTAAAGCTGAAAACAGTTTTAGTCACTATTTTCATGACGAAAAAAGGGGCTATTTATGTTTCCCAAGGAGCCTCATTTATATACAAGTGAAATAGAATTTCAACAGTAAGGAACGGAGGAGAAGAATTATCCTCAGACTAATGGCAGGACTGTCGGAAGTTTTTAGGCAGATAACATTGGTTGGGTATATGTGCACCACTGCCTTATAACGGATGAGTTCGATTAGTTCGAACTATTTTTCAGTTCCCTTTTTGCATATTGTATGTTGTTTTATACAAAGTCATTTGTTTTGTGAGATCTAAGGACAAAAGGCCTGTAAGACTTCAGACTCACTCCCAGTTATGACTTTCGCCCAGATAGATATTTCAATAGAATGTCGCAAGCAAGATATACCTTGTTTGCTCTGTTTCTCTCCTAATTATACTTTAAGCTAGCTAGGTTCTGTAGTTTCCTTTCTTATAAGAGGGATTTGGTTAATGGCATGGTTTTTTGGTGAGTGGTTAACTAATCCGTGATCATCATCAATGAAGTCGATGTTGACAGGGAAAAGATAAACGCACAGTCTCACATTTGCGAATTGTTTCTGAAAAACATATCTAAAGGGAAGAATGCAGCTACCCCAAATTGAATTAGTAGACCCGGGTCAAAAGCCAATTTATGAATGGCTTTTTAAAACCATGTGACAATTTTGTAACCGTTTATTCGACTGTGGCATGGCTGGTTAGTTAGTTAGATGAGGTTTAACGTCCCAGTTTCCAGCCAGCATGGCTGGTACAGACCGGCATGGACCTCCTGAAAGCGTAATAACAAAACAGGGACACTAGCACCAAACTGATATCACACCTAGCACTTCAAAAATCCTGTTTTTACTACTCCTGGTCTAGCATCCAGAAGAACAGTTTCCAACTGCGAATAAGCGAGAAATGACTATGGTTATAACCAAAGGGAAAGAAGACTACCATGTATGTTTCATAATCCTAATTCACTTCGAGTGATCTTTTGAAACGTACTTCAAAGCATGTGCATAACGATACAAATGTTGCTGATGATGTAAGCATGTCACACAGTCCCCTTTTCATACAAGCCTGAGATATGAATTTTACCCGTAGTTTTTATACTTATCACAAAAATAATTCTTAAGTATTGCCTTCCTTCTTTTCAACGTAAGCAATGAGAATTCAGACGTTCAGCCTTCAAGAGAAAGAGGGTGGTAGGAAAAGGATGGACTAACAGTTTCAAAGTTCTTTTATTTATATACCGTATTAACATTCATCACCTACCGAAAACAGACGCCGCGGCTGCGAAGCGTATCCATTCTGTTGTTCGTTTTCTAATTCTTAAACGCCATACCAGTGTTAAAAAATGAAGACGTCTATATTTACAGTGTTGATGCGTTACACCGCCAATGAATAATATAACACATGTCATGTGTTTAAAGATATTCTCGAACAGCATTTCAAACCGTGTGACATTACACACAGAAAGTGTAATTTGACAACTTAATGCTTAATTTACCTACATGTGTGTTTTTACCTATTTAGTTGTTTGGAAGTTACACATCTCGGAAGTGTGAAGTTACTAATTTACATGAATAATTCGACAACGTATTTGGTAGATTTACCTACAAGATGTGTTATTTACCCATATAGTTCTTTTTGTGAATTTATCAAAAAATCAAAAGATAACGATTAGTATTTCTATAGCTTGCACGGAGTTTAGAGTAACAAGCCCTTACTCGAAATCCAGATATGGGCCAGATATGAAATTCCATATATGGGCCAGATATGGATTTCATATCTGGTCCATATCTGCTGCAGATATGGGATTTATATCTGGGCCAGATAAAAAATTGGGCAGATATAACCTAGAGCTACGCCAGAACCAGATCTAAGCCATATATGGCCAGATAAATTTTTATCTGGATCAAGTCTTTATATGGAACAGATCAAATTTTATCTGGACCAGATATGGTCCTTATATGAGCAAAATATATTTCTATATATGGCCCATATCTGCACCAGATATGGAATTCATATCAGATCAGATAAAAAGTTAGACAGATATAACACAGATCTAAACCAGAACCAGATCTAAACCATATATTGCCAGATAAAGTTCACTCTGGATCAAGTCTTTATATGGCACAGATAAAATTGTATGCGGACCATATGTGCTCCAGTTATAAATCATAGTTAGGACTTATGGTCCACACTCCTCATGGAGACTTTGAACAGCTTTTTTTCCAAAAATCCCCTGACTCTCTGGCGAAGAGCCAGGGGCGAAAACCAAACAATACTCCCGAAGGAGTTTGGACACCAGCAAACAATGTTTAAGTACTCCATGAATTAGAATTTAAGGTATGTATTGGGTTGAATTGACTTAAGTACATAAATTCCACTTATTTCATAACAGTGAACAGAAAAATGCCTTGAAATTTCCTCTTTTATGTAATCACAATGATATGGGCTTCTTATTTTAAACTTTATTACGTATTTGACTCTAAATTTTGTTTACTGCGTAGTGCATATTTTACTTTCAACTTCCTAAATCATGAAAAATGTAGGTTTAGATACAAGCTCCGCCCAAATATGCAAATCATTTGCCTAAGTTCACTTAGTACCCTGCAGTATTAACAAAAGTGTAGCCACTAAATAACTGCAATGTCTGGGAAGATGATGCTGTATCCAAAACATGTCTTAGTTTGTAACAAGCATAATCCAAGAATCAAATCAAATAAATAATAAAACAAACTAACAAAATGCCCATTTGCATATCTAGCATATCAAGTTATATCTGGCTTGAAATGGCCATATAAAACTTAATTTGCATATCTGGAAGTTACATTGTATCAAGTTATATCTGGGCTTGATATGGCCAGATAAAACTGTATTTACATATCTGGACTGGCATTTCATCAAGTTATATCTGGCTTGATATGGCCATATAAAACTTTATTTGCATATCTAGAATTGTATTGTACCAAGTTATATCTGGCTTGACATGGCCATATAAAACTGTATTTACATATCTGGACTGGCATTCATCAAGTTATATCTGGCTTGATATGACCAGATAAAACTGTATTTACATATGTGGTCTGGCATTTTATCAAGTTATATCTGGCTTGATATGGCCATATAAAACTTTATTTGCATATCTGGAATTGTATTGTATCAAGTTATATTTGACTTGATATGGCCATATAAAACTGTATTTACATATCTGGACTGGCATTTCATCAACTTATATCTGGCTTGATATGGCCATATAAAAGTTTATTTGCATATATGGAATTGCATTGTATCAAGTTATATCTGGCATGATATGGCCATACAAAACTTTATTTGCATATCTGGAATTGTATTTCATCAAGTTATATCTGGCTTGATATGGCCATATAAAACTTGATATAATGTATCAAGGCATCTAAATCTGGCTGTATATCTGGCTTGATATGGCCATATAAAGACTGTATTTAGCCAGATACATCCAAATATCAATCCATATCTGGATCTGGAGTAAGGGAGGTTCGTACGAAAGGTAGGAAACTCTGTGTTAATTTGAGACGAAAATACTGCAGGACAAAACAAAAAGTAGTTTTCAACACAAATGAATCGTTTAGAAAGGAAAACTGAACTTTTCAAGAATTTCAAGTACGTCATACAAATGTTACAGGCAATAGTTCCGTGCATCTTACCCTAGTGTAACTTATAGTTAACAATCACTTCCTAGTAATGCACTACTTGGTTGTTGGAACTTCGATTAGGGTTCAGCAAACGTTTTCTTGCCACAGGTGGTACTAGTCGCAAACTCACAACTCGTTGAGAAATGTGGGATTCCTTTCACTGGCGGTTTTGTAACAGTACGTGAGGTTCGGTGGTTCTCCTTAATTCGGAACAGGGAGTTGTCAGGGAAGAAGATCCAACGCTTAAATCCGTCAGACAATATGTGCTTGAACATAATTTAATCCCTTTTCAGGTAAAAAAAAATTGATTGACAGGTCCCTTTATTCCCATTGTTAAGCCTTTTCTGACTTACACTTCTTAATGAT
The DNA here is from genome assembly GCA_029531755.1 of Holothuria leucospilota. NCBI lineage: Eukaryota > Metazoa > Echinodermata > Holothuroidea > Aspidochirotida > Holothuriidae > Holothuria > Holothuria leucospilota. The sequence continues at coordinate 19,064,435 of CM055961.1, forward strand.
TGTCTGCTCCTTTCAAACCCAGGTAATCCAGGAAGAAAGGTCATTGTTAAGAGGTTACTTTGAAGTGCAGCCTCTTTGCCGACGAAGTCTAAGCTTTAATAAAGATTTTAAGTTAAACGGCTGTCCATAAACATTTAACTACTATGAGTTCTTTGTGTTCCTATGACCTTGATGGGTCGTCTACTTGACACATTGTTCAAGCCTACAAAAATAATCACAATTTTCGCAAATTTCCGCATTAGTATCAAGCATTGTCAACGAAGGAGGTTTTAAAAAGTTCTTGATTGAAGATAATTGAAATGACTTTAACTGCGACGACAAAAGACGAAAGCTTAAAATTTTTATATTTTTCCTTGACGACTGGCAATGTTATGCCAATTGGTGAAATCATCATGATGAGTGTTTGAGATGTAGCAGACGACTCAAACCATTGTCTTCAGTACTAAAAGCTCTTTCACGTCTTAGAGAGTTTTCAAGAGCGAGACAATAGGCAGCTTAATGTCGGCAACTACCTTGTCTCAAATTACATATAAATGTTGGTTCTCCTTCCCTGTCAACTCCCTGCTCGGAACAAGAAACAAAAACGTGTGCAATTAATTCAGAGGTTAACCTCAAACCGGAACTACGCTTGACATCTGCGTAACAACAGTACGGACATACAACACCGTTCTTGGGAAAGCAGCAGCTCCTTAGTCCAGTCAGGACACAAGGACAATTAAAAGTGGGGTATCGGTACACTATCTTGTTTTAGATTAGTGAAAAGAACATGTTGAATACAGAACACTGTTCCTCAAGTCTAGTCTGAGAAGTAGTATAATTCAGAATAAAGCCCCTCTCCCACCATACAACGATAAAGATTCCGATACGATAACGATATTAACATTGTCAGAATTGTTTGAAAACCCCACAAATAAAAACACGGTAAAACAGTGTGATAAACTTCTAAGCCAATGATATGCTTTGTTTACATGTGACGTGGCATCTCTCTCTCTCTCTCTCTCTCTCTCTCTCTCTCTCTCTGCGCTCGACAAACGACGACAAGCCGCCATTCTTGTAAAGCTACATTGCGGTGCAATTACGGTATACATAGAGCGTAGATATGGAACGTTGCATGCTGTAAAAAACTGTGTAGACCTAGGCCTGTTTGTGGTACACTTAGTTTAAGCTGAAGGAAGCAGGACACACCAACTATACAACTTCACAATGTGAACAAAATGAAGCGCTCGAATGTATAAAAAGTATGTGGCAGTCTAAATTTGTTTTAAATGGTCTACCCACGACACTGTGTAGCTTTCATAGTGTGTTTACAGGAGTATCTGGGCTATGTACTCATCCTCAAGGATTGGCTACTTAGATTTTAATAGCGTCAGGAGTTGCCCGTATTATAATTTAACTTATATGTTACCTTGAAAGAAGGTATTAGTGTAGAATAGTCTTCAGGGTTTCATTGTCCGTCGTTGTAGCCTACTATACTTGGTTCAGGGAGTTGTTAGGGAGTTGTCCTAATACCTCCCTGCCTGGTTCGTCTGGTTTTCGGGGAACTATCATTTAACGGGCAGGACGCCTGTTACCAATATATTTATGGCGTAACCGCTGGCTACGGCCCGCTTTATAATAAGGAACAAATAATCGTCAGTAATGCATCATGCCGTTATCGCTATGGTGTGGCTGTGGCTTAAGCGTATGGCATAACGGCACAGCTTTCCACTTCCAATTGTTTCTCTTTAGCCTACTGAAGAAGGCAGGTAAAAACGCCACATTTTAAACTTTCCAGTATTTAAGAAGACAGGTGAAGACGGCACATTTTATTAGTTCCAGTAATTTAGTAACAATGTGTAAACGGAACATTTCTTAAGTTCCCAGTAAGAACGAAGGCATGTAAAACCACACAGCCCTTAACTTCACGGATGGAATGCAGCTAGCGGTTGCTGGCATACTGGTTACGGTTTCAAGGTTTATTTCCAAGCATAAAACTCCAACATTAAACAAACCTTTGTCAAACCTCAGACGTTAAAGGCAAGTCCAAAACTAAAACATTCTGAGGAGACCTTGTCAGGCTTGTAGCTCAGTTTTAAAGCAGTCCAGCTTGCCATGAGAGATATCTCGAAAAAATCCATGTAAGTCCTAACTGCACTTACCCCAGTTTCTCGGACAGAAAACATTCCACTAACTTGCAAGTCGCTCTTCCCTTTTTTCAAACTGACCTATGTTATCGCTAAGTCTCTTCTTCTAACCCCTTGGTATTTAAATTGCTAGTAGAGGTTGACGCTTACCTTTGTTGTCCTGTATATAAGCAAATGATTTCAAATTAAAGTAATCAAATAATAAATTTCCGTAATAAGGATTCCCTTACAGCTCCCTGTTTACACCACGTCTTTATCACCGTCCCCTACTCTCAGCGGTGAGCCTAGGACTACATCCAAAAAACTGTACTCCAACCTTGACTTCAACGAGGATAATAAGAAACGGTAGCATAAGAAAGCCCTGTCCGAACCCTCAACTAACAAATAATATTTTAGCTATAATTGAGTTCTGTGACATTCAAGGATGATTGCTTTGAAGATATTTAACTGTTTGCGTAACTACACTCAAAGAAGAGTACACCTCGATTAAACTTAAAATGAAACACACAAACATGATGGCATTTAAGTTGCTCCCATTGACCTCTATGATTACAATGATTGGGTGAACTAAAATGAGACAACCATCACCTAGTAACAGTTTATATACCAAGGATATCTGAGTGATGGTTGTGAATATCGCAAATTTTTACCGGGGGTGTGAGTAAAAAATGTCACGATTTCGGAATAGCTGCCTAATTTGAATAGCTCCCAGAATGTTGTTGTGAAATAGAAACACCTCACATGTTACAAAAATCCTATTCCGCCCCAATAATCACTCATTCCGAAAAAAAAACGTCTCCGAAAAAAAAAATCCTCCAAACAATTATCCCGGTCTGAACCCAGCGATATGTATCAACCTAAAACTTCCTGAAACATAACAGAAATGAGACACCTAAAGGCAACACAGAAGAAAAACCTAGGCATAAGGGGGTGTACTGTGTCTTGAATAATTTGCTTAACTAGGGTAAGTCTGATCAGTCCTTAGATATAAAAACAGGAACCTAGGCCAACGCTGAGTAAATCCGTATTTTCCATTTAGAAAGACACCAGTTGAGCCTTTGATTGTTGAAGTTATTATACTAAAAACATGAAGTATTCTGCGCACACTTGCAATTCTCGTGCATGGGTAAAAATTTAAAAGAGAGTTGGCATTAGTTTTTGGAAGGAGGGAAGTCGATGCCAGAAGACTGAGGCCAGGTCAATATTTGTGCTTATCTTTTCATTGCTCTATAAGATGTTGAAAAAATAACTATAGCTTTTATACAAGCATTACTTGTATTGCACCATGCCAATTAATTACTAGTTTGTGTTTGTGTTTTTGTTTGACAAACTTTAAACTATTCCGTTGCAAGATTGCTCTTAATACTTACAGTTATTACAATGTGTAAGATGGTTGGTGTGTGTAGTATAAGGATTTGCGAATGTAGCATCGGAATGGTTTCTACAACGAGCATCATTTTACATACATGGTCAATATCTTTAACACCAGTAATCGCCGTGTGTATGCGTGCGTATATCGAGACGAGACAGACCATTTTGGAGGTTGCTACATATTATGCTTTAATGTTCCAATGGTATTAAATTCCAACTGGGCTCCACAAAAGCAATGTCCGTTTCTTTGGATTTCAAGTTGCAGAAAAGAAAACACAACTCACACTGGCCATAAACATTGTATATTATAATGATACAGTACTGTCCGCCTCCTGTGGGCTGGACTTGTAGAATATGCCCACGGTATTCCCCGCCTGTCGTAAGAGGCGACTAAAGGGGAGGACTTGCACTGTATTTGAACAATATTTGAAACCGAACTTGAACCGTATTTATCTAGTTGACACTATATAGCACGTCATGTTGGTGTGTCGTTAAAATCTCACCTAACTACAGTTGGCCTACTGCCCATGCAACTTAAAATGATTATATTCTCCTACGTTGCGATACCATCGCAATGTTTCAATCAATAGATGGTTCTCACCACATTAAATGCTGAGGACTTATTTCCATGCTCATGCTTTAATATGAACTTTTCCTTTCTCTTAAAGATTACAATTTGGCAGGTGAACCTTAGAGATTGTTTTTCTTCGGTAGACCTTCTAAACGTAAGTCTGAAACTAGAGTCGGAGATTTGCTTACCTATTCTGAATACTCTGAAGGAATTAAGAATCTTTCAAAGTGGCAAACAAATCATCAAAAGTGACTTTGAAGGTATTTTGCAATACATGGCACAATCTCCAGACCTCGCTAAACTGAGGTAAGTACCACAATTTAAAAAAAAATGTGCCCTTTTCAAGAATACTTTAATTGTAAAGTCAAATTATCATATACTGGAGTTCCAATGTAATGTGAATGTCCATAATAATCCCACATTAAATGTGTAACTCTTGAAGTTGTGAAAATCACCATATTAACTTTGACCAAAGCAAACGTGGTATATCGGTATGGAGACGATATACAAACCAGAGAGGGATACATGATTTTACATAAGGAGGAGGGTAACTTTTGACTCCGAATTTTGAACTTAAGAGTCTAGAGAAACTCGAAATAAACTGTGTATTGTTATTTTCTGGCATAATGATTTCACAAGCTAACATTATTTTCGTACATGTTGGCGCTAAACAATATGACCACTGCGTTTTCGGAAATCACTAGCATATTACGAGTCATTCACCGGTAAAATGGTGAAGACACCGGGAAGGGGGTCTGTCCCAGAATAGTGATGAAATGAAATCTGGGGGGTCGATTTCCTGTCTTCAAGCAAAACACATAAATACAAAAGGGAACATCTGGGAGGGTTGGGGTAGGGGCTGAGATCCTTTGACTCCCAAATATTGACATTTTCTGACCTGATTGTTGGTTTCTCTCTGGCACGGTTAAGGATGTTATTTTGAAGACACGTTCAAACTTATCGTTATTTGGAGGCTTTATCCCCCTGAACCGACTGCCCTTTAATGATTTGTTATCGGTCGAACATGTAAAACACTAGCGGTGTTGGAGTACTCCCCCGAGAAATGTTGCTGAAATTAAACTGTTACATGAGATTTCCGGACCTCAAGAAATTAATAAAGTTGATGTTTATGTGACCACTAACTAATCGTATGCTTCTAAAATAGCCACGGCAGAACAGTCGAGGGCCAAACACCAAGAAAACTTCGAAATTAAAACACTGTTGATAAGACATGATTTCTGACATTTAGCATTTGTGATAATTACTACGGACGATCGGGTGGGGTAGTAACAGTTGTAGAATGTAGCAATGCTCTTTAGGTCATCGCAAAGGATCTATACCTAATAGCAATTGTGGCCAGACAACTCCTACGCGGACAACTCCCCCCCCCCCCCCCTCCCGGAACTATTCCAAGTCGGGACAATTCCCAACCCGGACGATTTCCTCCCGAACAGTTCCCACCCGGACAGTATCCACCCGGACAATTCCCATCCTTACAATTACCCATCCCGAATGATTCCCAAACATGGCAACTGTCCCGAACAATGTCCCGGACAATTCAACTCATAAAACTGCACTACCGTATACTTTCAGGCTAAGTGCTATTAAGGTAAGAAAGGTTTGACTTGCGTTTAAAATCAGATTTTGTTATTTCACCCTTTACTATTGAATCTGAAATCGGGCAAAATTATATAATTTCTTGATAGAAATTAAAAATGACATCCAGTATAACTTAAATTCCATCTAAATCATAAGCGATTGGTTTAAGACTCTTTAAAATGTTGGGTCATGTTAATGTAGGTAACTTGGCAGTCCCCGTTCATGTCAAAAATGTCATCAGTTTAGATTTGCTTTGTCGAACCCAGGCGGGTGCGCAGGGAGGGGGAGGGGGAGGGGGAGGGGATGGTTCTAATGTTTCAGACCAACTCTCCTTCTTTGAATAAGAACCTCACTTTGAAACTGAATTCGAATTACATTTCGAACTATATGGGTGGTTCGCCGTCGTGTATTTTCCACACTCTTAGCAACGTAGATACTGTCTGAAAATTTAACATAGGGCTATTCCGTATGGAGTTCATTCTTGTTTTATTACAGAAAGTACGTCATACTCAATACCAAAATGGCTACTTTCGTTCGCGATATTATTGACCTGAGGTCCTTCAATGTAGAAAGTTGGGTAATAGTTTTGTTCATTTGCTTTTTCTTGTATAGCTTGTTAAGGTCGTAGCCTGCAGGAGCATGGGTGAGGCTGTCTTCTGAATTTCCACACCCTCTATGAACATTGGTCCCCTTGAAAAGTGATGAAAAAAATCATTATACCCGAATGGAAATTTGAAAGTCCTCAGAACCTGGGAAATCACGTTTAAGGTATTTTTCCTCAAAGTGACTTCCACCATAGACGTGCTTGTATGTAGGGCCGTCCTATCGAATGATCTTCCCTATTTCAAAAGACTTTTTTCCATCTTTATTGTCGATTTATATGCGTTATGATTGATTGACAACAATGACAGTGTGAACATGTCCTGTAGTTTTGCCCTATTTCAAAAGACTAGTTCGGCCCGACTGATAACTACATGATACACCGGACAGTGCACACACCTGTATTTAGACTAAAACCTTGTAACCGTTTCTCACAACCTGGTATTACATTACAACAGGGGGAGAGGGTTGACACTGTTGCTGTTGACACCAGAGTTAGCCTTTGTGTTGGTGAGGGAGTTAAATGTAGTCTACATACCGAAAACGTTAATGTAAATGTACATCATGTGTTGCAGAAAATGTCACCAGACTGCACTTACAAGGGAAATCCCCTCATCCCAGACAGTTCACTTCTCCCAACAAAGTAAGTTTTTGCCCCACTCATAAACTGCCTTTAGCCTCTTGTGCGGACACACAGTTATATAGTTTATTGCTAAAGGCTATATCCTGGTGAGCATAGAATCGGGGATCGACACAATACTGTTCTACATGTCGACATGTCGATAACAAGGAAGCTAGTGCTTTGATTGGGCAAATTGAAGTATATGTTAACAGAGTTCACTCGATGGAACATTATATCGAAGTTCACTAGCCGCATTTTCACAACCTGTGCTCTGCCATAAACATTGCATTTTATGCAACATGAAATAAAGTAAAATAGTTTTACTTTATTTCACGTTTCATAAAATGATAGTATATCTTTCAGAGAGTAACTGGACCCCATTTTCTCTAGACCGACGAAGATAAGAATCCCAGAAATTTTGGAATAATACTTGAAACTGTACGTACGTTTGGAATAACTTGCTTCATTTCTATCGAAACGACTTCACTCCAGTTGTTCATTCAATCTGAATACAAAATGAAGGATCAAACTTGATAAAAATAAGCTCAAATAACTTGTAAGGTTATAAACCAATGGGTCAGCAACCACACCATGCTCTAAATATCTTGAATCAAGCACTGGTTTAATCAGAACAAGATGGACGGAATTGATACCCACATCGCGGACCGCTTCATAGTTAACAAAACACGTGGTTTTAAAGTGAAACAAACAAAATGAACTTTGTCTTAATTTTAAGTAAACTCTTTGCAGAAAACAATTACACTTCCTTGACGCTTTACCAAAACAAACTTGTTAATTAAACAGTCTTATTACCGGTTTTGACATCAAAACAGTGAATTATTTGCAGTCTGTAAACAACGCCACCAGGCTGAAGTTGTAGTAATTGTAGCAAGAACGCTTAGTTGAAAATTGAATACAACATCCCCCTTTTAATATATGAGGCATTGTCAGAGGCTGGGCTGCAAGGATTCCCCCGCCCCATTGGAGCTCCGCCCCTGCACGCCATGAGTGCAAACTCGCACTTCGAGAGCGTAGTGCATCTGAGTTTCCCCAACGTGGCCCGTCCGTTCGAAAATTCCTGGATCCGCGCCTTCATCTTAGCCTACTCAAGGACAGTGTCGGCCCGTATCTTCTTATTTCCAGATAACCGCTCTACAACTAATTGTTGTAACTATCCGGGGGAGTTGTCCGGGTTGGCAATTGTCTGGGTGGCATTTGTCCGGATGGGTTTGTCCGGAGTGCTCATTGTCCGGGTTGGCGATTGTCCTGATGGGAAATGTCTAGGGGAATTGTCAGAGATCAAATAAGAATAATATGGATAAACTTTTTCGACCTTGGAAACTTAACTTGTCGTAGTAATTATTTTTTACTTTTTCTGACTTTCAAGACCAAACGTATCTAAACGTAGTTAGAAATCATTCTAATTGATAAAGATGAATTAAAGGTGGATTTCACCAGTTGAAGTATAGTTCAAAATAAATTAGCCTCAATATTGGTGCATATAGGCCTATAGAGACACGATGTTATATGTTGTGACAGTATGCTTAAACTGGGCGCATGAAAAATGAGGCCTACTTGCAGACCTTCACGGTGCATATTTTACAACTGCTTGCTCCCACCCAAAGTAATTCCAAATTTAGTGCTTTTGAAAAGAGAACATTAGATGAAATGATTTGCATGTATTGGAATATCCAGTGTCCTACTTCTTTTTGTTAACCATATGTAGTCGTATTTATCTCTGAAAAAAAAGAAAGACGTAATAACTTGTCTATGCTCTGTTACAACCTGTCCTAACATTGGGTTAAACGACAGACTAAACTTACAAATTTGTGAATGTTACATTTATGTTGAAGTGTGTATTTATCCCCAAAATATCATCAGATGCTTCATCCTATTCCTTAACACTACTTCAACAATGCAGGCTAGGTGGCAATGGCATTGTATTCCTTCAGAATGGGCTAGACAGTGAGTCTGGTGATTCTGTCCGGGGAATATTTTGAAGCAAATCACTGCGTGGATGTAGTTTTCTGGCATCTAAAAGTCAAGACAAGTATACAAAACTGTCTTGCAGCCCTGAGATCGTCTCAAAGGAGAAAAAGGAGTGGCAAAATTGTCCCCACCCCCAATTTTCGCATTTCACATACATGGATAAACAGTTACAATGATCTCAGAGAATTTGTAATGTTTTTACGTTTTAAATGACACGATCAAATGCATGCCGCAGCACATGTTTTCTGATTTGAAACGGTGTTCTCTTAATCTCTTAAGTCAATCCTCTGAGCAGAACAAGAAAGTTCCCTTTATTATTTTTTTGGTATACTTTAAGTATTCACGAATGTCTGCAATGCACAAACTATTTTCCCACTGCTTAAAGGTTTTAAAGGTAGGTTTTAAAAGCTGTAGGAAAACAAACCATTTAGGGACAAATAAAATGACATTCGGTACTGTCTCGTAATTTTAAGTACCTTTAATTAAGAACCTCATATTCAACCCTGATGCTCTATGTTAATTTTATCAATGTTGTCACCAAGGTTTAAACTAAATGACGTTATGTTCATTAAGGGTAGAATAAATATTGTTGATACGCACCACCGCTTCGGCAAAACACTGACACGGTGCTAGACCCCCGTCGAAATGAAGAAAAAAATGTTTGCTACTAATTTGCAGCTCACTATGTTACGCTATTTATGGTCTTTATATTTTGTTTAGATTGAAGAACTGTCAGCTGAAGGAAGAGTGCTTCAATACGGGATCTCTTGCTAATTCCGAATCCAAGAAAGTTGAAGGTGAGTCTAATATTTTTGAAATTTATGACACGAACATGGACCGCTGCCAAAGGTTTTAGGTATGATCTCCGAAATGTAACCTTTGGGGCAATAGTATCATTTTTGACGTAACGCAACCATTCGTCGAAGACGTCAAATTACCAATTAAACGCTTATGTAAATTTCTGCATTATTAACTCATTCTTTGGCCAACCTCGATGATAAATAGTTTGAAACCAGTGCTACAGTGGCTTGCAAACAAACAAAAACTTCAAATATCGGGTAACATTAGTGGCAGGAAGTACATCATTTACAAGTTGTTCTCATGTACCTATTTAGAGCAATGCCAGGTTGGGAACTATTGCATTTTCCATCTCGGTTTTTATTATAATCTATATAATTCAATAAATTGAAGGAATATTAAGAAGATATTTTATTACTTTATCATGCCGTCCTTTCTGTAAATTAACAGTTCTGTGGTGTCCCCCCGGATCAGGATCTTACAAGTACTTCTTGAATATACTTTCTGGCCGGTGGGAGGTAAGTACTTATTATGAGCAGTATTTTTGTTTGTTTTTTTTTTGCCCATAATATCGATAATAAAATTACCTTAAATATATCACAAATCCATTGACGTCATGATAATTACTTGATTACCTATAATAAGATGTACCATTTTAAAACTGTCGGATGAAAGAAAAACCAAGACCAGATCAGAGGGGCAGCGACGGAGAAACTGATCATTGATTTGATTAGATCTGGACAAACGATTCGGATGGGCTCATCTTTTATCCAAATCCTACTTAGTTACTACGCGGTTTGTACTTGCCTGCAAGTACAAATCGAAGCCACTGAACCAAACGAAGCTAAAAAGACCGAATGTTCGCCCCACTTCAGATCTCGATCGAATACATATTAAGTGCGGTACAAAAGTAGCAAGGGCCTACCATGCTCTTTCATAGAGCAAAAATTTTCTGCTGACAACGCAACTTTACCCATTGGGTAAGAAACGTATCTTCCAAGCAGGCAAAATACTGCTGCAAAATGTTTCCACCCATAGAGCAGGATATAGGAATAGAGAACGGACTTCCCGAAACAGCTGTGATCGCATGGGGACTCGGCCGCTATTATAAGAGGAGGCAAAAGACGGCCGATCGTACGCTGTTGAGCTTACATTGAAACACGTACAAATTATACCAAGTTTTCGTGTTCAGAAACATGACAAATTTTTTTCTTGTAAATTATCTGCATCAACCAGAGACAAGGAGGGAGTCGAAACTAATTAGAATGGTAAGATTCTTCAGGTGATTTTGTATTTTAGTCTCAATGAAGTTTGTTCCAGGGAGCCATTTCGCGACAGGTCATACCAATCTACCAGAGGCCTTTGAACAGGGCCGTCGAATCATGGGCAGGCATGTCCTGGGTCTACAACCCTTTTAGATTTAAGTTTGTCTTCCAGAATTAGTATTAAATGACCAAATTGCAGGAGTTCAAACGTCTTAACCCCAAGTGTTGTTTTTGTCACTTTGTCTTTGTAAAGGTGCATAGGCTAGAACCTACAGGGTAACTATTATAAGTCAATTCACTTGATGCAGTTGATAGGCTTACTAATACTAAACAATGTTGACTGCAGGGAGTCATTCTTGTGTGTTGCACTGCATGCACCATGCCATACTGGGGCTTATATTATGTTTTACGTCAGGGCCAGTGTTAAGCTAGGTTACGTGGGATTAATTGCAGGTGGAACTTCCTTTGGGGGAAAACGTAAGGCTACGGAGTCAGGCAACAAATGCAATTTAAAAACGACTCATCTACGAATTATGAACCACTATTTTTTGACTATGAATGTGGCACCTTGGTAGGTTACCCTGACCCTGTAAGAGGTTCCGAGGATACGCAGTCAGAATTTGTTGTTTTAATGAGGCTGCTGCGGGGATAGCGGGATATCCAGTCATGATTCAAATTGTGTGATAAAGAGACTACATGACTACACAATGATTTTGTAGCCCCGTGAAAAAACAGAGCTTCATTCTTGCGGGGTATTCTACAGTTGTGCTATAGGCCTAACCATAAATAGCACAGTCATTGAAGAGAGGACATTCTTGCTTCTTATAAGGATGCTCAGTTATGGGATTTATCAGATTCGATCTTCTAAAAAAAGTAGGAATCTTGTATGTTTCTCTTTCCAGTATGAGTCTGGTTATATCTTACCAGTTTAATTGTTTTTCTTGGCAGAAATAGGGTGGGAGGGTGGGGGTGAGGAGTACAGTATGTAATGGAAACCTTTCTAGATGGGGAGAGCTGCCCCATGGTCATCCCTGTACAGTGCTTGTTGCTTTCAGTGACTGAAGGTACAGTATCAGCATTGTGTACATGAAATTCATGGTCTGTTGGGTTCATGTTATGTTATTTTTTGTATTGTTTCTTTTCCTACTTTATATACGATACTAGTAATCATATCAACATTTATGTTGCCATATTTGCCCCATGGAATAACTTATGCAAGAAACGTTAACTTATGCATCATGTGGGCACAATGATTATCTACATTTTGGGATATGAACTGCGATATTCTTACATTCTTTTAAAAACGTAATACAGAAATGGTATCCTCAGTTGCCCGAGCCGCCTTTCCTTACTGTAGGAAATATCAACAGTTTAAAACCCAACTGAGCCCAATTAGCTGTTTGACATTGTTGAGCACTGGAACCCTTCTGTTTTTTGTACTCCTCTGCAAAGGGTTGAAAAATTTCTTTGTATTCAGTGTAAGTTGGTATTGTATCTGCTTGCAAAACGCCAAAAAAATAAAGCAATGAAATTTAGACTGGATCATCTTTTCTATTATTTCCAATGTTCAAGTTCTACGAGCAGCATATTCCAAGTACTAAGGTTATGGTTCTCATCTTGTCCACACCTATATGTCCAGCTGATCTCCAAAGAATTTCCTATTCATTTCTTTCAATAGATTCCTAACTGTTGCTACGGCAAATCATCATTCCTGCCAGATCAAGACGCGCAGGTCACTGAGAATCACCTATCCCTAATATTGCTGAATCCCAATTAAAAAAACAAGAATAAAAACTGACCTTTAGAAATTCGCAAATTTTCTGTTAAATAGAATCATGCATGAATATGTCTTCCTTCTTTACATCCAATTCCAATCTTTCTGACCAGATGTAAGGAAAACATTAAAAAAGTTTGGAGAATAATAAAAAAAAATCAAGTTGGGGACGAGTTGTCTTCTACTATGCCGAGTTGACAGTGGTTCCGAGTTGTCTGAATTGTCGACATATCTAATTCAGATGTCTCAGGCATCGTGCGTATTGCAGGTGCCGAGATGTCCGAGCCTAGAACGGACCTGGGAGGTACCCTTAGGCCGTGTTTTATAACCGGATGGGAGGGGGGGGGGTTGTCCTTTACATACATGTTTTCGTTACTTGGACCTTGCTCTTTGTTACCGTTTGAAACCGGATTTAACCCTTCTTAAAAAATTTGTGTTGACAATTGAAGTTCGAAAGAAATCTGTTTTTTTTAATAACTTTGAAAGGCTCGGGACATTTTTTAACTTCATCCAGATTTGTCAAGGAAAACATTAGGATTAGGCCGAAGTAACTTTTGTCAAACAGTTTGTACACTCGTACTCGCACACACCGTAACGTCTGGTTTCCTCCTGTAATGGCGGACGCGTCCCCATACAATCACAGCTGTTTTACGTACGCGGTATTAGGAGTCCACACTGTAGTTCCTATATCCTGCCCTATGCTTCTACCCCAGATTCGGGCGTTTGCCCATGCGCAGTTAAAGCTAAGATGTTCGAACCGGTTTCAGCGACAGACCAGCTTGTTAAACAAACGGAGATTTTCGATGGTGTGGTCGTGGAGAAAGTGCCTGAGTTAACAAGCGTAGCGGTGTTCAAGTCTGGGACTATTTTATGATTGGTCCAACTAAGTATTTGTCAAACTATATAAAGAAAGTCATCAGAACTGCGTAACGGCTTATCGTTTATCGAAAAGACTTCCTATTTACCTAAAATGGGCTAATTATTCATATTGGAACACGTTTACGTTGGTAAAATCGAAGAAATGGTCAAAATTCCCACTTCATAAAGTAGTCAAAGTAGCTGCGTGGCAGATAGAGAATGCTGGGTATGTTTGTAGTGATCGTGTTCACATGGAGAAGTAGCAGACTGAAAAATTCGTATCGTAAAAGAAGGCATAAATACACGTGACAAACTGAGCAAATCCGATAATCTTAGCTTTAGGGTTCGATTAATAATCAGATTCTGAGTAAACGCCTTCTGATCCGGACGTTTCCAGAATGTTATAATTGGATTGAAAAAAAAAGGTTCTGGGTTTAATCACCGGCTGGGCAAAACTAAAGTTGGTTTTTCATCGAAGAGTAATATACGGTTTTCTCTTCCGAACTAGCCTTTCAAAAGAACCAAAATGGATCCAAATTGTTGAGGTGGTAAGCCACCAGATGAGACGTAATTAACAAGCCATAGGCTTCTCCTAAATCCATGGTCGCTTCGTAAAACAGTTGCCCTTCAAGGACTAAATTGCTATTTGTGTTAGTTGGGTTGAAAACCTGGATGGTCAAATCACAAACGAATTGTATGTTACTGTAATACTTTTGCCTTTTTCCATGCTGTCTAATGTGTAAGCCACCTGACAGTAATTTTTTATTATCTTTTGCACAGCTTAGTGGAGAATGCAAAGACATGTCGCCGTCGGGTGATGAACCTAAAGTAAGTTACATAATGAAATCTAATCTTCATTTTTTTTTAAACTACAGCAGAATACTCACAATTAATTATACGATTGTGATTTTGCTTGAATTCTAAAATTTCATCTTTTAATTTTGTTTACAGTTCAGCTTTTAGCGATATCACAGTATTCTCCTTGGTTTATTGATGTCGGGAGGAACCTGCAACGTAACTCGAAAGTGAGAGGAGATGAAAACGTCTTGCAGTTTTGATGAATATTCCCGTTACTTGTTCAAAGAAAAGAACTTACGAAATTGGAACTATTACTGTACTTCAATTACTATGTAGACATAATTTGCGTGTCCGGAAAGAACTGTTTAATGAATCTAAAGACTTCATGGGACGTGGATAATTGAAATCATCCAACCTCATAAGGGATGATTCTCAGAAGCGTGTAGATATGGGCCGACGGGCTGTTATATCTTTCTTTTTCTAGATGTTCTAGATTCTGTAGGATCGTGAAGATAAAATCAAAAAACGATATCATATACACAGGAAATGTTGAGACATATGCCAATTTTAAAGACGCCTTCTTCTAGAAAAAAATTTGCTCCTAATCGTACAAATTTGACTAAAACAGAAGGCTTTTAATCGTAGCAGTCTGTGAAACTTGACGAGAAAAACTATATTTATCCAAATCGTATTCTTGTTTCTGGACAATTCCATAAAGTCGGACGTGCATTTCGGACAGTTTGTTCATTTCTCTCACTAGCTATAAATAGGTTAGACTTTACTTGGGTTTTGTGGAACATCTACCTTGTGCTAAACTTTTACAGAGTTTCAGTTCCTTTTCTCTGCACCAAACCAGAGAAATATTGGTATTAGCCCTCTGTGATGGACGTATGCAGAGAATGTCATTTTTTCAACGTGCAATTTTTATTTGAAAATTTGCTGTGTTTTGAAACAGAATACCAGTTAAAATTACTGTCCATGTTCTAAAGAAGTTTCAATCTACACATATCATTAAAAGTCAGATATAGTTTTCATTGCGTTCTCGCCACATTTACAATTTTTAATTTTTTCATTTTGAAACTATTGTTGGCTATATCTTCTAACAAACGTTGTCGAGATCGATTAATGTAATAAAGATGCTTGTTTTTAGTATGTGAGATAAAGCTTTTTCTGTAATAAAAGGAACTCAGTGTATATTTCCTCTGTATTGACATTTCTTGTATAAATAGTGCACAGGAAACGTGTATATAGGATGTTTTGTGCGTAACATTTGCCATCTTGGAAGATCTCCTCGGTTGGAGCTGTTCGATTGATCGATCGATTGCTGAATCTCTCACAGGTAAGTGTTGTTGTATTTCCCTTAGTCTTCCCAGGGAAATGCTATTCGGAATTGTTATCCGAATGACAACTCTCTGGTCTTCCGTATTATATCAAACTTATCCCTGTGCTTTCGAGGGAGAGAAAGCACATGCTGGTGATGATCGGATTCACTGGACATAGACGATATCTAAGTGAGAATGATAATCATGAAGATAAAATAAAACAAAATGCAAAAAGATGAGGGGCCGTGCTACCGTTTCATTCATTCATGATACATGTATCAAGATACCTAAAGGGTTCATCTCTCAACGTAATAAATCATATTCTTTTGAATTTATAACACTAGCAATTTTTCAGTTCAATTTTAACCCTACTTATATTAGATATGCACCTACAAACCCGCAATTACATAACAAGGGAAACAGGCGCGAATCCAGG
Organism: Holothuria leucospilota; assembly: GCA_029531755.1. Lineage (NCBI taxonomy): Eukaryota > Metazoa > Echinodermata > Holothuroidea > Aspidochirotida > Holothuriidae > Holothuria > Holothuria leucospilota. The sequence continues at coordinate 19,080,561 of CM055961.1, forward strand.
GGGGTCTGGGGGGCCAGCCTCTCGCCACGACAAAAAAAAAACGAAAGGAGAAAAAAGGAAGAAAAAGAAAAAAAAAAGAAAAGGAAAAAGAAAAATTAAGAGCAAAAAATGAATAAAAGTGTCTAAGAACGTTGTTAAGGCTTGTGGTCGCGAGTCAAACCAATAACAGCGAAAGATCACAGAAGAACGAGATTAAAATTCAACAACTTAATGATTATTTACAATCTCCTTATCTTACTTAAATTTACAATAATTAATTAGACTTACTCACAATCCTTTACTTAATATTTGCCTGGTCTGGTCCAAGGGCTGGTAGTGCATGCACGTTGACGATGGCACAGTGGTAGACCTGCAGCGTGCTATAGCGTAGGAACTGGTTCCACGAGCGAATAATGACAAGGCTAGACCTGTAGGCGATGGATGATAACAACCTCAATACACAGTGTAGAAACGGCGTAAGGCAATTTGTCACAAGTGTGAAGTGTCAGTGGCTGGCCTCATATGATTCGGACAGCAGAATAACGTCTGGACTCGATGGTGTCTCTCGATGAAGTATTAGGGTATATCTCTCCTCGTTAGCAGTTGTTTAACTGCCTTTTATATGCTAGGCTTTTATTCGAGAACTCTCCAGAATTCAACAGAAACTTCTAGTGTACACAGTCCAGTAATTACGAGAACGTTCCTTAATAGAAACTTCTAGAACACACAGTAGTTGAATAACGACAATTGCAGCTTCTTCGAAGTGTTGCCAGGTCGCTGCTATAATTGGGACATAACGTAAACAGTTCTCACTTCTAGACAGTTCTAGAAAGGCTGCGTTGAAGTTGAATTCTCTGGAACTTTCCATTCGCTCGTCGATGGATTCAATCCGGTGTTCCTGACGGGTCGTCTTGTAACAACGTATTCAAAGTATATATTTCTGTAGGGGTTGGGTGGAGCTATAGCTGGATTATCTCTTTAGATAGCTTTCAAAGTGGTTGGCGACGAAAGGAGAGCTACAATGTTCGAAAACAGGTGAATAGCTGAGTAATGATCCTTGACTTAAGATCTCAATAAGTAAACATCGTGACATATACAGTATGGGCCCGGCTAGCTGCACTGAAATTTAGTAACAATTTTGTGTTAAAGAGTAAACTTTTTTGAAATCTAGAGGGATTGACAGGCAAAGTTTTCGCCATACAGACCTTGCACAATGAATGCAGAAGACAAGCTGTCATGTAAAGTGCTATTGTGCATTGTGGCACCAGCTGTTGAAGGCAAAGTAGCGACGTGCATACCCTATTCGATTTCGAAACTGAAAAGTTTTAAAATGAACTAAAAGACTTTTAAGCTACAGACAGTGGCGTCGGAACAGTGGGCAATGGGTGACGTGTGTCCCCTCCCCCATCGATTCTTGAAAATTTTTAAAATGGTCCCATGCGTCTTTTAAGCTACAGATTCTGTGGAGGGTGTAGGGTGAGCTGTATTTTTGATGATTGGTTTATTTGTTCTAACCATTTTCTTTCACAAACTGTTCTCAAAATATCAAAAGTTTTGGAAAGTCTTGACAAATTCCAAATTTTCGCACGCTCCGCTAGCGTCAAGCCTTGCGTCAAAGTTGTCCTTATTATTAATAGCTTTCGGTAACTAGTCACGGGGGAACAAAGGAACTCAAAACTTAGCATCGAACCACCTTCTAATTGATAGACACACATAAAGGGAATTGACACCGTTGGTCATAGCAATGGTTTTAAATGTGTATTCAATTGTTTCATCTAACGTCCTATACTCGAATACCGTAGGCCTATAACGAAAATAAAACACTCATTATGGCAAAAATCATTTCAAGTTACCTACACGGGCTCATAATGTTGGCGTGTAAGTTTTAAGATAACTAGATTCTCCGGAATTTCTGCAAATACGTATAGTAACTTATACTGAGCCATTCATATCAAATTCCATGCAACATGAAAAGGTATAAAATCTCACTGACATAAGAAGTGGAGCCGATTTATGTGCTCTTAAAATGCAATATTGCGAGAGCTTCCTGGGGCTTCTGCCCCTTACCCTCACCGGAGATCCCGCTGGACCCCCCCCCCCGGGGCCCTAACGCGGGCCCCTCTACCCCACACGTAGGAACTCGCGCTTCGCGCTCGTGGTGCACCTTCGGTGCACATGAGATTTTCCATCTTGGCCCCCCTCAAAATTTCTGGATCAGCGCCTGGAAGGAAACCCCTATATTAATTCTGCGAATTCACAGTACCCGTAACAACCAAAAGAACATGACACAATTAAGCTGACCATGTTTATGAAGATGGCGCTCTTTTCCTTCCTTGAGGTTACCCTCAACACTCCACTATTTACCCTCAAAAAAAACTAAATAAATAAATAAAAAAAAAACCTTTCCCGGGTGTGAATTATACTACTTCACAAGTTTTGTACGCTAGCATCACGAGCATTACTAAGCTGATAACGACAGAGAGACACACGTCGTTTTAACATTAATCCAAATAGACAGGGTACCGAAACGCTCAAGATAGTCAGTCTTCGTCACAATGACAAACTGTTGGTAACAAATGCTGGAGGAACGTGCGTCTAACATGGAACAGTTCAAGGCAATGTTTGCTCAATCAAGGGCTGGTTCCATAAACGATGTATTTGAAACACACGTAGTCAGTGCCATTATATTGGAACAGTGTTTGTCAACAAACCTCTGTGCAAGAAACGTGACCATGAATAAAAGGTAAAGTATGGTTAGAGGTACAAATAATGTAATATCTCTGAATAAGTTAGGACCGTGGTATAGTTGAAATAAATAACCATGACGGCAGGAATGTCGGAAAATGCACAGATGGCCAGTCACAAAGTTTGCCTACTTCAAGGAGGGGATAAGATCCAACACTGCTGACCAATGTGCCTACTAAACATATAGGTCATTGTACATTTTAAGTGTAAGTGACGCTCTTTGTCAGAATATATTAAAACTTTTCTATATGATACAGATGAATAAAGCTCATCGATTTGTCGAGTACAAAGCTAACTAAAGCTAACATTCCATTGACAGTCGATTATAATATTCTAAACTACTCGTATTTTAAGTATTGGAATGTTGTTTTGGGTGGTACCTACCCAACAGGCTACTGAATCTCCATATATGTCAGAAAATGGTCAATCCTATTATTCTAACAATGATGCGAACTATCTCACTTACCAACATTTAAGAGAAATAGAGACTTTATTCATATTTGATGTAAATTGTTTTAATAGTATATTTATGTACAATTCTCTCATCTTCATACATGTAATAATGTGTAGGGGGAAGAGACGTACCTTACGTACCATCAGGAATGTAAAGCTGTGTGTGAACTCCAAAACAGTCAGTCCGATGAGCTCAAACTTGATGGAATTGGTACCTGACGGTATAAACTGGTGCATGCCTAATTAATAACGCCATTGGTCAAAGAGTTCAATGATAAAACTTTGCTAAAATATTGACTTTTGCTATTATCTTGTAAGAAAAAATAATGAAACCACATAATATGTTAGGAATCATAAGACATTTTTTAAAATAATGCTGGATAGGGGCAAAGGTCAAAATGAAGGTCAAAGGTCAAAATTGCTCAAATTTTGCGAAAAGATGTTGTTCAAATCCTCCTAAACGATGTAACAATGAACTTTAAACTTGGTGGGCAGGTACCTACCTGACAATAAAACCTAATGTGTGCCATGTGTCAAATAAGAGGGGTGAAAAGCCAGATTTCTAAAAAATGGGTTTCTCTATTATTTGCCAAACTTTAAAACGGTGCTTTTTAGTTGCTAAGGTGTTAGTTTAGAGGTCAAAATGTAGTTAAAAGGTCAACTTTGTCAACATTTTGCGAAAAAGTCTATCGACAAATCTCCTTAACCATATGTCATTATTTTCAAAGTTGGCGGATAGGTCCCTTACCATGTTAAGTTTTGTATGCATATCGTTGCCGCCTTAAATCAAACATAAAGATTTTCGAGTTCAAATGAGCTAAAATTGGTTTTTGTCCATTATTGTAATTTATAGTATGTTCCAAAAGATCATAAAACCGTACAATATATAAAGTGATGACACATATTTTTCAATTGTAAAATCTTATTGTGAATTTGAGATTAAAGTGCAAATGACCTTAAAGTGGTATTTTGTCATGATTACGATATCAGTATGGTGTTTTAGATTAGGTTAGGTTAGATGAGGTTTAACGGCCCAGTTTCCAACCAATTGGTTCAAGTCGAGACGACCACGGCCTTTTTTATCCAGTTGTTACAAACTGGCTTGTTTCCCTTACTCCATTACTTATGCGGAGCATCACGCACAACGGCAGTAGGTTCCATTTTTAAAGTCTTTGGTATGACTCGACCTGGGAATCGAACCCCGGGCCTCCCGCGTGAGAGGCAGTATGGTGGGAAACATCTTTAACCCAAGCTATGTTGAGAATATGTTGGAGTGAGGTTTGTAAGTCCATTGCTCTCTTCTGGAAGGTGTGGTTACCTCCGCCTATTTTTTTTAAGAATCTGTTTAGTTTATATTTTAATATCCATGACCAATTCACCTGTGCTTCGGGTATTAATTTCTCTATGCCATTCATTTCAGCAGCATTAGTTTTCTGGGTCAAAAAACACGGACTAACTTACATGAAAAAAATGTAGTACTAGTAGTATTTGTGCCTTCAAAAACGCTAGAGAATCACGTAATGCAAATTAAATTAGAACTTATTATTCTATATAGAACTTTTATTCTATATTCATTCATTCATTCATTCATTCATTCATTCATTCATTCATTCATTCATTCATTCATTCATTTGCTTCTCCATTGAATTGCACAAAATGGCAAGGTCTACATTTTTACCTTTACAGAGGCAATTAATCGTAGCGGCGAAAGGAAGTAGACTACAAACCCTGTTGGGCTTAACATCAAAGGCAGAACACTTCGTTTAAAACAAATAGATTAAAGTACAAAAACGTATAGTAAAATTCCATAGGAGATGTTCCAAATAATGTAGATGACTCTAAGTGCTGGAGGCACCACAAGGAATTACCTAAAGACCACCCAGACCACCCACCCCCATTCCTTAGAACTAAAACCATGCCTCTCAACCCTACATAGGAGCAAGCTCCAATCCTAAAGGCCTCATGGTAAAAAGTAAGTGATACTTTTCGATGAAATATATGGCCACATTCCTCTTAAAGTTGGAAATAGACGGTGTGTGCATTCCATAAGATAACTTTTTCTAGGTTTGGTTTTGTAAGTAGACGCATTCATGTTTCTTTTTCTTTCGTTAAGGATGACCCATTCAGACAAGCAGCCCTTGCTTTTGTAAGTTGTCCCCATCCCCAATCTATTCACTTAAAATAAATGTGTATACCTTGTTTATTAATTAAAAGGATTGAAATAAATGTTACGAAAATGAAATGAAGTGAAAATATAGGCTATCGACTAAGTGGAAATTTTACTTAAAGTAGACCTAAAGTCTAAAAATTCAAAAATGTATATTTTAGAGGTTACAAAAATCTTATTGGTCCAACTCCCATTGTCATAGCTTATTCCATTGCTGAGATATTAAATGTTAAAATTTATTCACTTAAATCCAAACAGTTCATTGCGCAATAATTTTTGACATTCTTGTTGTACAACTCACATTAAATGCTTCGTTTTCTTTTAAAATTAAAAATGTTTGTATGACCTTGACCGCTTCCTGTTTTCTTGCATGACATGCTGTACAGAGAGGGCTTACATAGTCAAGTCACCCCAAAGCAGTAAGAACGCGATCACATTTTGGCACAAGGTGCGGTGGCTTTCAGAAAAACAAAGAAATACAAAGATTGTAATTTGAGTAGTACAACAATGACATCACAAATTATTGCGCAATCTACCTTTTTAAATCGAGTGAATAAACTTCAACATTTTATATCTCAGCTTAAGAAAGTCCTGTGAAGATGGGAATTGGACCATTGGAATTCAGTTTTCATGCTCTGTAATATATATTTTTGAATTTTCAGACTTTAGGTACACTTTAAGCTCAATTCTGGGTTATAAAAGAGGCATTGATCGCAAAGTAACCCTGTCTTACACGACAGAAGCAGGGAGGGACTGGAAGTTTCAGGCTGCCGCTGCAAATTACATTGAGCGACCCTGTGAAATTATCTCAGCGGAGCGCCACAATCGGTTGGCGTGTAGTGTACCAGAAAATTTTGTACAAAATACTTGCCAGATCGCAGAAAATGGCACTTCCCAGGCCCATTTTCAACAAAACAGATTTCTTTTCAAGAGGATTTTAAAGGGGCAAAACTTGTCAAAGGTCAACTGGGAATTGTTTTGGCACAAAAGAGTTATTTAGGGATCAAGCGGTCAAACTGTTTCTTCTAATACAGGTTGATGATAATAACATGTGGTCAGTATCATCATTAAACAATGGTACATATGGGGTGTTCAGAAATTTGAGGGAAAAGGTCATGAAGTGTTTTTTTTTTTTTTTTTTTTTCGCTGGCCATTTTAGGGCTCAAGTCATTTGTCTTCATCGATTCTGGCCACTACAGGATATTGCAATGTATGAAATCGTGTACATATTGACTACCTAGTCACACAAGAAGAAGTGGTCTCAGCTCACTAGTCTTCTTCGCTATTTGGTCTATGACCACTATAGGGTCGACCTGAGCTAGCAGTTCCTTTTCACAGATCATCATAAATGATTCCAGATGTTTTTTTGTAAGTGTGTTACGTTGTTTGGTTTTCAACGAATTTCAGTTTTGAGATTTTGTTTCACATGTCACTTGTGTTACACAAAGCGTCAAGAGTAATTTGCAGGCTGCGCATGGACGGCGATCCGTATTTGAGAGTGAAGGGGGGGGGGGTTAGTCATGGCACTATTTAAGCGGAGCGCCACCACCTTTGGCGGTAGCGTACAAAGACAATTTGGCCAAAAATACCCCCGAGATCACCGGAAATGGCCCTTTCCAGGCTTTGCATCGTGATACTATGACAACTTCTTTTTAGAGGAAATCGTTGTATGCTACATTTTAAAGTGTGAACTTTTGTAATCTTTTAAGTTTCTGTTTTGTTAAGACGATTTCTTAATAACTAACTTAATTTTTACATGATTTCCTAATCTGCCAGTTTGATTTCACTGGGGATTTAAAGTACAGTATCCCCCGATCCAATTCCATGGGACATATATCCCCCATTTCCCCCATGAGGCTGCGTGCAGTTTGGCATATGCTTTCGTATACAGGTTGTACTTGCGCAATACCTTGAAGTCACACCTAATGCAATTTTTGCATGATTTCCAATAGTTATCTGTTTCAAGCTCTCCGTCCTTGTTCTCTGCAAGAGCCACATCGATCAACACCACGATATTCATATGGGAGCTTTCTTTTAAATGTTTCCCACCGCAAGGCAAAGTCCAGAATCTCGTGGTTTATAATCTGTTCATCTTCCTCCGTTGATTCACTAGATTAAGGAACAATATTCTGTTGGCTGATATTGAGAAGCTTAGTTATTTTTCTTAGAGAAGGTGGCAACGGTTGAGATGAGCTTAGATCCCCGAACTTTCTGGGATCAAAGCATGCTATGTTCAGATAAAGCTCCTTGTGCTGCGAAATCTGCTAGTGATGCTGGCCATTGCTGCATCCATGATGTCATTAAATGCACACGCTTGGCATCTGTGGATTGGTTCGACTGGGCTTTGTTGTCTCTCTTGCCTTTGCACCTTGTTTCCATCAGTTGTGTCTCAGTTTCAGGTGTTGGGTGAATTTCGGACAGCATTGAACCGAGCGACTCATGCGGCGATCGCCACATCGCCCAGTCTGCCTACCCAGCAAACACAAAATGTTTTAGAAACGTTTATAAATCGTTACTAACAGTTGGAGAACATTTTAAGTACGTTTTAAGAACGTTTTTTGTTTGCTGGGTATGGACAGAAGCAAAGACTTTGTATCGTGCCCAATTTTTCTTTTGTCTACACCAGGGGTGGGGAACTTTCTTCCTCAGACGAGCCGTTTTGATAGTCATAATCCACACTAAGGGCCTCAGACAGCAAGAGGGCTACAGCTTTGCCCCATAGGAAGACAGACTATGGGTGGTTCAAAGGGAAAAGCGCAGGTAAGAAACTGGGGCAAGCCCTCAGAACCTCTTGAGTTTGTCGAAATTTGTAAGCAATAAATTGTTCATCCACTATCATGAAATGACATTGAAAGTGCAAGGCTACACAGACCATACGTATCACAATTTAATGACCATTTGCCTTTTTATTTATGTATGGAGAAATAATGAAAAGGCACATATAAAAAGTGCGCGTGAAGTGCCACGAAAACACGCATATTTTGAAACTAACTTCCTTTTTCTCTTCACGTTACATTGCAAAATTTTCCACTTTGAACGTTTAATTCTGTGTTTGGAGGAACAGTCCTAACACCCCCCTCCCCCAGTCTACAGCAATAAATACAGTGCCTACTGCGGATCGTAGCAGATAACTTCCATTACCACCACAGTGGCGTAGCTAGATATTTTTTTTGTGGGGGGAGGCAAAAGCCAAAACTTCCGACAGATTATTATCTTGATAGTTGTACGATCCAAAATTCTGGATCTGGAGACCTTATTTTTTTAAGAGACCGACTTTTTTTTTTTTTTTTTGAGACCGACTTTTAATTTTCACGTTGACATATCGATGTGTAATTCTGCTTAAAAGCATAAGAAGTGTTGTAAGTATTTCGAATGAATTGTTTTTATTTATTTCCGACAGAGACTAGAAATTTCCGGCAGAGGCCTTGGGAGGCTTTGTGGGGGAGCCATCGCCCCCCTCCCCCCTCTAGCTACGCCACTGTACTACCATAAGTAGCCTGCAAGGATTCTTCATCTGGGCTTTTGTCATACGAGACGATAGGCATGTTACATTGTGTATACAGGCTCCTAGTGATATGCTATAGTAGTGCTTCGCAGTTCTACGTGAAATACTCGGAAAGTGGTATAAGCAGAGTAAACAGTGGGCACCGTGGGCTAAAACATTATCAATTTATTCTCAGGTCATTCTGAATTTATGTTTATGAATTGCTTCGGATAAAATGGCATACAGTCTGCGGGCTGGAGCTTCCCTACCCTGGTCTACACTTTCGGCCAGAGCAACGCCGCATAATGACAGCACAAGGTAGCAAAGATTTTGAGCTTCTTCGCACGAATCTTATGGGTGTATCACGTGCGATCTTCCCTACGATTTCCTCTATAGGTCTTCGGATGATTTAAAATAGCGCATTTTCCCCAAATAATGCAGCAGGACAAAATATGGAGAAATGCAGGGACAAGGACCTTCCTATGATTTGGCACTAATGTATCTGGTAGGGGAGGCGACGGGGGGTGGCGATGTAAAAAAAGTTTTTAAACAATAGGCTTCAGTTGGTTATTGCATTAGCATATCTGACGCAATATACGTACCTGATGTACCGAGATAAGAGCTGATTACCATCAGTGTTTGGAGAATTTTGTACAGAGAGCAAAGTGCTCAAAAATTTAAGGACTCGGGGAAGAGTGTGTACCCATCCTAGACTTTCTAGTATTAGACTGAATATATTAATATTTTGGGCGAGTAATCCCTTTTCGGAGCAAACTTGCATTGTATCGTACATATCGTTAGTCCGTAGCCAACGACGGGCAGCGGGGAAGGGGCTTCCCGCTAAATATTTTCACTCCCCAGAAAATCAAATATTGCCTTTGTCTTAATGCATTGTAGTATATCCCTCCCACTGAATATATTTCGCTTCCATTTGGCACCTTTTCTGGCTACAGGTATGACGTGTTTTCTTGCTTCGAGATGATCAAATCAGGGAGTTGTTATTTGGATTGAGATACATCGCTTTGAAGTGAGGTTTGTACCGCCAAGGTCACTCAGTAATACATGGCTTGTATCTCTCTCTTGACATTTCTATAATACTTACAGTGCATTAGGAAGTTAACACAAAAGGGATTTGTCGTCTGCTTCATCTGCAGTAAGACTGGGGGTTTGCCGCTACTGCCGTAGCATTGCCAGTCAGCAGGGAAATAAAAACTTGAATCTTTTGACGTTCGGTGACGCGCATGACAGTATTTCAGAAAGGTATTATGTAGAAATATGAACAAGAGTCTGTATCTGGTTATTTTAGGAAACTTCCGGAAATTTTTCATATTTTTGTAACAAAATTTATACTTCTACCTAGTAAACTCATTTGCATACGGTATCTTGTAACGGAAGGGGGTTAGTGCATTCTATTACTTCAAGTAGTAAACAGTTATTTCGAGTTTTATACCACCTGCTCTAAACTTGTTAGCGGCGCAAACCTACACATCAAAGACTATTGTTCTGTGCAGGCCACTTGTTAAAGGATAACGTAACTTGAATGATTTGCTAGATGACTGATATCAAATTGGAGCCTTCATACAAAAGGAAGAAATTCCTTTGCGCCAGATAAACGGCTTATTGTTGATAATCCCCTCTCAATTTGGTGGGCCTTAAAGCAGGGAGCTGTAAGGGAAGGAGAAACATCGACTAAATCTGTCTGAAATTTTATGCTGGTGATAATCTTTAACGTGTCCAGTAAAAAAAATTACATCCTTGAAGTTAGATGGGGTTTCACGACACACCAACACGAATGTGTTACGTAGTGTGTTACAAGACGACCCGTCAGGAACACCAGATTGAATCCGTCGACGAGCGAATGGAAAGCTCCAGAGAATTCAACTTCAACGCAGCCTTTCTAGAATTGTCTAGAAGTGAGAACTGTTTACGTAATATGCCAATTATAGCAGCGGCCTGGCGACACTTCTAAGAAATAATGTCATTGTTTATTACTGTGTGCACTGGAAGTTTCTATTAAGGAACGTTCTCGTAATTGCCCGACTGTGTGCACTGGAAGTTCTATTGAATTCCAGAAATTTCTCGATTAAAAGCCTAGCGTATAAAAGGCAGTTCAACAACTGTTATAGGAGAGAGATATCATAATACTTCATCGAGACCAGACGCTGTCATACTGCTGTTGAGAAGTTATTCTCTGACCGAATCACCTGAAGCCAGCCACTGACACTGCACACTTGTGATAAGTTGCCTTTCGCCGTTTCTACGCTGTGTATTGAGATTGTCATCATCCATCATCTCCTAGCCTTGTCATTATTCGCTCGGGGAACCAGTTCTTACGCTACAGCACGCTGCAGGTCTACTACTGAACCATCGTCGACGTGCATGCACTACCAACCCTTGGACCAGACCAGAATAATATTAAGTAAAGGATTGTGAGTAAGTCTAATTAATAATTGTAAATTTAAGTAAGATAAGGAGATCGTAAATAATTATTAAGCTGTTGAATTTTAATCTCGTTCTTCTGTGATCTTTCGCCGTTATTGGTTTGACTTGCGACCACAAGCCGTAACAAGTGTCAGCTAGATAAAAAAAGTATTTGGTGGGGTAAAATACAACTAAAAAATTGACTTTTGTTTTTTTTTAGGTACAATGTTTCTATTGTAACTTTTGGACAAACAAGGTATTGCTAATGTAACTTGTGGACGGACGGAATTTAGAATTATCATCCCATGAATAATTTCCAAATTATTTTTCATGGCAGTTCCTAAATTTGCAATAATCCATTTTACACTTTGCAAACGGACTAAACATAAAGTGTGAAAATGAAAAGCAACCCATTTTCAGATTAGAATTTGTGAAACTTATAGGTGTTGCTAATGTAACTCTTGGACGGAGAGAAAATCACGAAATAGGCTTGAATTAACAATGTTATTGTGCACTAACTTATGCAAAGTCGAATACAAGTTTGAAAAGGCATAATTTCAGCAGAGCTACACTCATGTTGTAGAGTACTTTATCTCCTTTTACGTCATTGCTGGTTTTACAATACCAAAGTAGCAAAATATTGCTATTTACCATGTTGCAGTGATATAATGTAGAGGTACAATAGCAACATTATGTCTACCTCTATTACTCTATTCACTAAAAGGACAAACATTTTCAAACTTTCATTTCTATATCAGATTAGTACCGTAGGTAAAAAATATTAGCATGATACAAATGATAAAAATATATTATGTATGCCTCAATATTGATGATAATTCAATATGGACGGAAAATACAGCACTGTTGTTGCTGAATGTTACTTGTCCGTCCAAAACTGATAGTCGTAAAAGAAATATTTTGTCACAAATGACAATTATTTTTTGTTGATTTGGCAATTTATATCACCTAAACATCATTCCCAAAGCAATAAAAGGTCTTACATATTTCATGTGCAACTACTGCAAAATTGTTTGTTGCTAATGTAACTTGTTGCTAACATAACTACTAGGGGACAGACATCACTAAAAATTCAATTTTATAGCTAAGGTAGAGAGTGAAGCTGTTTAATCTCTGCCAAGTTACTAAATTGTAGGTAAGATGTGCAATGATGTAAGGATATACAACCGACGTAGGCTACTACAGCTGAAGAATAATGGATAACATTAATTGTTGCTAATGTAACACTCAGAGTGGACGGACGTTACATTAGCAACATTTGATTTGGCTCATTTTAATGAACAACTTTACAGCATTTGAAATTCTTAGGTTGGTATTTGACATGAGTAATTATTATAGATCACTACATCTAGGGATTATCCCAACTTGTAATTTTTCTGTTTAGTGGACGGACACTAATGCAAAAAATTGAGCACTTAAATTCGGGTAGCCAGTACAGACTATAAAATTATTAGAGTGATGAATGGTATTAGTTGTATCCATTACATGTCCAAATTAATAAATATGATGTAGCCTATAAGCTCAACAATTTTTTTTTTCAATTCCCTTGTTATTCCTTGACTATAACTTTCATATAAGTTATTTTCCGTTTCCATTATTCTTGATCACACACACACACACAAATCATACAGCCTTCCGTTCTTGCGTCTTCACAGCAACACTACGAGAATTACCTATGATACGAGAATTCCTATGGGCATAAGAAGCCCATCAAATTCAATCCTGACAGGCAAACTAATGTCACCATGAAATTGGGTACGTGAGGTAAACGTACTCAAACCTGCCGTTACAGACATGGTTATTCGTGCTTCAAAAATGGCTCGATTTTCTTTCTCTTCTCATTCCTTAACAACACCGCTTTATGCTCCTAAAAATAGTGTCTACCATCCATACTTTACTACTCAAAGAGTTTGAATAAAGGCAATAAAACAGAAATACAGAAATGAGTCAAATGACTCTTCAACTAAGAACTAAGTCCAGAAATTAGTTTTTAAATTTCATTGTAAAAACGCTAAGGCAAGTGATAATGCGCTACTTAATAAGAAAAAAAGTTCATAATTTACCAGCAGCATACAGGTTGACTTACCATACCAAAAGTTATTTGTGTTGATTAATTTTAATATATTTTCAATTTTAAATTTGGTTTCGAGTTGATGCAAAGACCTAGATTGAAAGGTAAATTGGGGGTACGGCTATTAATTGCTTTAAAGATTTGAGTCAACCTTCTTTTAAAACAAAACTTAACTCTTTATGCACCAGAGAGGCAGAATAAAATTTTGAAGTGCTGTGGGTGATGTAGAAGTCAGGGGAATGTAAAGGCCTACGGTGTCTGAAAGACCGCCCCATCAGCTAGAAAAAATACATATCCTGCGTTTGGTCAGAAAAATTAAATAAACATTTCGCCCCTTGTGCATTAGTTGGCACACCCATACGCACCCTAGCTTCCTTACCGGGACACGAGAAATGTCCCGGTAGGGGAGAGACTGGAATTGCCACGCAGCGGAGCTGCCAGAGATCTCGGCGATCAGACGTGGCTGCTTGAGGGCGGGCTGCGGTGCCGTGCAAGCACGTGCAGCCGCGCGTGACTTCTCGTTGCAGTGGCCGAATTTCCGGGTAGCTACTAGCAGTTTTGAGCCGCGCGTGAGCTAGGAAAGACGTGCGAGCCGTGCGAGCGGCGATCTGCCCCGTGTCCCGCTAAGGACATGTCGATGAGTGCACCCATGCCCCTTGCACACGTTACACACCGCGGGTGCCGTTTGACGTGTAATGTAGCCAATTTTTCCGGAAGGGAGCATAAACTCATACCTCCTTCAGACCTCTTACCTTCGACACATGTTCTCTAGGTATCCCCCTGTTAATTTCATCCATCATTTGTAAGAATCATTTCAAGAAAACTAATGATTGGGTAGCACTGTATTCAAGGACACTTGTTCACCTCATTTAGACTACAGAATTTTCAGTTTTGGAGTGTTGCAAGTAAAACACATCATTATGGCAGGAACTTGATTAATATCTACCTTCCCTGTTTGGTCCCATGGGCGAATGGATTTAAAGCCAATTCTGTGTGAAGCAATGCAGCTTTTCGATGGTAAGGTTCTTTGTACTAATACGATGGGATTTCTCATCCCGGGGTAATAATATTTCCACCTGAATGACCTTCTCAATTAAAGCAAAAATCAAACTTGAGCTAAAATGTAAAAACCTGAAGACACCGAACGTAAACTTAGTTGAAATAGATAGGCAAGTATGGGCTTTTCCCACTTCGTCGTACAAAGATTGTCTCAAATCTTAAATAATAATGATGAGAAATTTCACCTAACCAAATTGAACTCATCACACTTGAAAAATATAAGTAACAAATCCATTTGGCCAGACAATACAGCTGAAGTCATTTATTGACATCTGATACGGTACTCATGTAAAACAATGCATTCCTACGTCTAGGGGAATTTCTCTCAATTGCTAGAGGAGCCTGTTAGCAGGATATACTTGTCCTTAGAACGTTTTTGTAATTTTGTGATTACAAATTTACCTGAAAATGGCTCGGGATATATTCCTTAAGAACGCTGCCTAAATGAAGGGGTAGGGAGGCTGCAGTCCCTCCTCCACGCATGACTACAAATCTAATAACTGAAACCTAACGCTGAGAAAGGTGGGAATGACTTTGAAAGGCTTATGTCTATTAATGAAATGAAAGTAGGGCCTGGGAGGATACCTCCATGTATTTGAAGAACATTTGCTGAGAAGTCAAAAACTGAAGTTTCATATTCCTTTTAGGAAATTTGCAAAGCTCACTTCAGTGCACCAAACCTTCAGGTTACTGCAATGAAACATATTCAGCATATGTTTGACGCATTTTGTCGCTCTCATCCCGGAGATCGAATAACACCCATTATCACTTCTTAGCAGACTTTACAAATATACTTTCATGACCACAATTTCATAAACATATTCCAGACTACCTGATCATATAAGCTGTATAGTGCGTCCGTTGACTGTGGGGGCCCGTCGAATGCGCGTCTAGCCTACTGTAGTGACGGGTTCAAATGCCGTATCGAAGAAAACCCGGCATCAGCGATCGTTTTTCAACCAAAATGTATCCGAAACAGGTAAATTCTATTTCATTTTCATTGAATTTGATTGAATTTTCTTAGACAAGTACTAATTTTACATTACCAGCAGGTCTCTTCTCAAGGGCTTGGCAAAATGTGTCAAAATTCTTGACAGAAATTTCTTCCGATGTATTACCGACGAACAGTTGTGAATTTATGACAGTATCGTATGCAACTATTATATAGCCTAAGCTTCCTGTTGATATTTACGAATAGAGGTCAGGTCAAACTTGCATTGAATTTTAGCACCTATTAGTTAAAACGGTAGCCCAATGTAGTACAGTCACAAACATGCATACATTGATATCAAGGTTCTTGTTGCACATTTCATCGTTTTTTTGAAATTATAACTTGTTGGATTTTAACATACGGAAATTAGATTCTGTATTCATGATTTCCAGTGAATAGGATTATATGGAAAAGGTTTTCATTACTATCTCTTTATGAAGACGATGTCCATGTTCAATGTTCTGGGAACTGACCAGCGGCCAGAGACGCATGGGATGTACATTTTTCAACTTGTCAAAAGTAACAGGAAGCAATTAGGCTCATCCTTAATACCGTTTTGACTTATTCAAAATATCATCAAATAGCTGTGCCTCAAATGCCCTCTTCATGGCATTCTCCTTCGACTGGGCTAAAATAATCACTGGTGGACCTTTTTACCACCCGTCCTCATCCCCATTTCAGATGGGAAATCGGTTCAGTCTCCCAAATCCAAATCATTTTACATTGACAATCCTTCGACCATTGATAAAATAAAAAAAAAGATCCACCGAAGCCAGAAATTTTATTTTCTACGATCCTGATAGAAAAAAAACGCTGCTCTTGTGGCAAGAAGGACATGTCAAGAGCAGTTAAACTAGTCTTGTATTAGAGAATGTCAAAAGAAAGAGCAGCCAAAGTATGTGGTGTCCCGGAATCGACATTAAGGGCACCTGTTAAGAGGGGAAAGGACATCCTAATGACAGGAAAAGCATCGCTAATACCAGGCCAACAAGAAAGGCAATTGAGAGACCATATCATCTACCTTGCCAATAATGGATTCCCGCTCTCACTCTCTGGGGTCCTGAAACTTTCTAACAACACAAAGTTCTTCCAAAACATGCGGAAAGAGACAGATAAGTCTCTCTCGGTCCACTGGTTTCACTGGTTTATGCGCAGGTGGCCAGATCTACAACTTGTGGGCCCACAAAACTGGGAATGAGAAGGACAGCAACGACTAGTGAGCTAGTTTAAAGAGCTGGGGGAAATCTTGAACAAATACGATTTGAAGTACAAACCCCACCTAACATATGACATTGATGAGATGGGCTTTCAGCTTGCGCACGAACTGCAATTGCTGGTGACGAACAGAGGACAAGTAAACAATGCTGTGATCGATAGGGGGATATCACGACCGGTCTGGCAGCTGACAATGCCATTGGACAGGCCATCCAGCCTTATTTTATTTTCAATGGCCAGCGGCTGTCTTCTGACCTCAAGACCGGCACCCTGCCTGGTAGTGCCTTTAGAATGACGAGGAGTGGTTGGAGCAATGGCAAATTCTTCATGGACCAAATCCAGAACCACATCACAAATACATACCTTCCAACTCTGACAATGACCATGTCTTATTCTTGTATGACGACCATAAGTCTCACATCTCTCTCCCATTGATCGAATTTGCCCTGACACAAAAAAATCATCCTGCTCTTCCTACCCCTTCACACCAGTCACATACTCCAGCCACTGTACGTTTCAGTATTCGGTCCTCTAAGGCGATGTTTTTTATCAGAATGTCAACGTTATATGCACCAGAATGCTGGAGAACGCATTACCCGCTACCAGGTTGGTCAGGTCATCTCTCGAGCTACCAGAAGTCGTTCAGCAGTCAGAACCGGATCAGTGTCTTTAAAAAAGCTGGCGTATTCCCATTCAATCCCACCACAGTCGAGAAAGACAATTCCTCCAGGCAGAGTTTCTCCATTCGAACAACAGTCCCAGTGAAACCGTTGCGAATCCAACCACGCTTAGCAAATTCCTTACAAGTCAGATTCCCACTTCAGGAGAGAGAGAGAGAGAGAGAAAAAAAAACAGAAAAAACGACAATATGCCCACAGACGTAGAAGTAGCCATCACAGAAAGGAAAATCGCCTTGAAGCTTAGGAAAGTGGTACCAAACAACGGCGATGACTGCAACAAGCCCGGTCCAAGTAAACAGCGGAACCCGTGGTCTCTTCATGCGACGACAAAGAAGTGTGTTGTGTCTTCGAGTAATACTCGCAACCAAACCTCAGAGATAGATTCCGTCTGGAAGTAATATTTGTTAACTGGACCAGAAGTGGAAACTGTTGACACTGTGGTACACCTTGGTTTCTGTGTCCCATTGAGGAAGGACAATACGGCGAGTGCGGAATACATTTGCCCACACTGCGCCGATGAAGATTAAGGTGAATCCTCCCATAGTAATCAACAGATGGGAGCTTACTTTTCTAGGACGGTAATTTTTGTTGATGATGACATGCTCCTCCCCAGTGTCTCCATCCTCGATTTTGAAGCCCGTGTGATCGACACTTGCCAACCATGAACCTTCCACCTCGGAGGAAGCAATCCTCAAGTATCATACTACGTTGTCGCATGAAATCGACCGATTTATCCCAATTTGCCCCTCCATCCCCTTGCCCCTTCGCCACCCTCCGTCCCTTGACCACCCCTCTCATCACATAGAAAAAGAAAAGTCACTACCTAATTGCATATATGTAATGAGATCAACTCATTCCAATCTTTCTTCTTGCTTTATTGAGTAGAATGAAACTGAGATTTCCCTCAGAAATAACAGAGAACATAGGATGGGGAACCATCACGATGTTTGAAATCATATTTTATTCAGTTGCTTTAACATTATAGTAACAACATTCACCAATCGACCTCAGATCTCTAACCAGACGTGATAACTCCGCTCAGTAGGGTCACTTGCGATGCGTTGAAATAATGAAGAACGCCATCATTTTGTCCTTCTGCAGTGCGCACTCGACAGGCACCTTGGGGAAGTTAACTTGTTTTGGGTTCGGTGACACATTTTCGTTGGGTGAGTACATTTTCATTTAAGACAATGCTGATCAAGGGAGTAGCCAGGAATTTGTCAAGGGTGGGGGCGAAACCCATAGACAGACTCTCAACGCTCCGCGCTACCATGGGTTCGTGCGAAGCGCCAGAAAATTTTGACCCCAAATGCCTCCCAGATCGCTAGAAAAGGCACTTCCCGGGCCCATTTACCGCATATAAATAGGGAAAACATTAGCAATATTGTAAAAATAAATATTAAAAAATACCAAAAATATGCTCAAGGGGGGCGGCTGCCCCCTTCGCCCCCCCTCCCGGCTACACGCCTGATGCTGATTCATAATAAAACAACCCGACTCTCTTAGGTGGAACTGTCATAATCTTGGAATGATTGATCTTAAGTGCGCATTCGACACGGTCACCCCATTATACTATGGTCCATATAATACTACTGTGAAATTGTACGCGGGCTTCAATTTTGCCACTGCCGACTAACACCACTTTTCTTTACATATCGTCACATAATGTTGATACATGGAAGAACTTCCTGATAAATAATTACCAAAAAAGACACATACCTGCTTATGTGGGGGTTTACAACGAGTAATTCCATTTAAAAGTTATTTGCATCTAGCATCGCGTGGGCTCAGGAGGTTGCCAAAGAAGTGTCAAAGCCTGCTGTAATTTGCTTGCAGTTGTCTACAGTCAGTGTCATAGCTAGAGGGAGTCGCTGAAGTAGTGCGCATACCCTGGGCACCATTGGAAGAGGTATCCCTAAACATGAATCGAGTAGGGTATACCGCAAAAAAGAGAGAAAATCTTCAGACGTCATAATTCTCTGTTGCTCAACCCAAACGATTAGGACGTAAGTAAAACGGGGTAGGTTAGTATTTCAATCTAGCCAGAAAATAGAAATGTATCAATGCTGAGCCTAGAATGGAAAAAGCTGCCCCCTCCCGTCGGCCGAGTTTCCCAGTGCTGTCGAGAAATGTAATGGGTACGATAAAGTTTATAGTCCCTGAAGACGGTAAGTGCCCTCGAATTTATACTTTGCTTATAAACAGAGCACAGTTTTCAACAAAAACCCCAAATTTTGAAATTTTCCTAAATGAAAACTCCTGGCTTAGGGTGTATACGAGTTTTCCCGTGGACAACGATATACTAGCAAACCGTCCTCACGATTGATACTGTATGGCTTATGAACATGATTTGCACAAATTTGAAAGTACCCGTGAACTTTCTTTACCAAAGCTAGATGTACACAAGAGATTTTAGACCCCTGCAATAAGGGGTTCTCACATAGCAACTAATACCTTTTTGTTCCGTATTTTATGAAACACATTTTAAAGACCTTCGTTAGCACTCAGCACCATATTTATTAAGCTACCTCCATCCTTTCTGCTTATTCTTTTGCAAGCTGTTCATTAAAAATCCCGTTCCAAGTAAAATACGAAAATTGTGAACTCAATTGTGAAATGTAAAGAGCTTGCAACTCGTTGTCATTTGGTGATCATTTCAAAGTTTCATGCCATTTTATTAATACCTCAGAACTTCAGGGGATTTTCCCTCTGGATCCTACCACAGTTATACTGGGCCACCCCAACGCACTTCAATTGCACTGGTAGAGCGGAATAATCTCCGCCATGATCTAAGCCTCCTTCTTTTCACTTGTGGGGACTTTACACGTTTGTTTCCAGCAACAGGAAAAATATGCCACTAGTGTAGAGGAATATATGCAAATTCAGCGCACAGGTGCACAAGTTCCGATTTCTTGTGGTGCTTGGGCTGGAGAGTACTATCCGCTCTGCATGGTTCCCGCAAACTGCAATCATCTAATGACACCACTAGCTCCAAAATAGTCTTTTTCAGTATGCGGTGCCAGTGCTCCCATGCCAAGGAGATCCCACAGAACTGACGGTCGTAAGAGTTGTCAATGAATCGGGAAAGTCTGGCAACGAATTGGGAGATATACCCTTCACTGCCATTTTATTTTATGGACTTCTCAAGGTTGACTGGTACTGGGTATATAATGACACAGGGTTTCTTCCAAAGAACACCTTTGTCAATAAAATGATTGAAAAAAAAATCAGATTCTATGAGAAATTTACACCTTCTTCGATCTAAATTTTGTCAAATTCAAGCACCAAGAACGTTTTCAATGATAAAGGAAAAGTAGGCAATAAATCACAATAACTTAACATCTGTTCGACAGCTAGTAAACTTACTCCCTGCCGTCAAGAGAGCTGTCACCACAGAATTTTCTGGTTGCAAACGACTTGGTAAATAAATAGAATATTGAAAAACGATCTGCTAGGTCAATAAAACTCAGGTGAGGGAGTAGATGCAGCTAGAGAACACCTCGTTTATGAGCTCTGCTTTATGACTATTTACATTTAAGGCTGACGGGTATTTTATTGGTTTGTACGACTGTGTCTTCTGTGGGATCAACTTCTCATGCAATGTCTCAATTCCTGGCTGGTGACGGGCCTGAGAACAGGACTGCGGTTTTGCATTAACATTGTTCACGCTACTAGTCCCAGGCGCGTGTCCAAAGGGGGGTCTTGGGGGTCCGGACCCCACCGCCCTGCTCGCGCCGACCTTAAGATTTTTTAGTTTTTTAGAGTTTTTGACCCAAAATACCCGCCTCATTTGAAAAATCATATCTCAGACCCCCCTGCTGAAAATCCTGGACACGCGCCTGCAGTCCTATGCTGTTTTTGAACAGGCACGCCAGACGGACCCATGTATGGGGTCATTCCCGCGTTGTGGTTGCACTTAGCTGCAAGACATACATTTAATCATATACAGTCTTTATAGAGCGCAAAACACACTTAAGTCCCTTTGCGCTGAGAGAAAGAATTCATATGATGAAAATTAAAGGCTGGAGAAGAGATAGGTATTGAGTAATGTCTTGACATTTGAGACTGTTTTAGCTTCTTTGACTCTTTGGATAAGGATAGTGATTTAGATAGGGGTCAAGGCAGTAGGAGGCTAGAAGTTAAGCCTACAGATTATGATGGCAAAAGTAATTTTGAGGATTACAAAGTTCATTTTGAATTGTGTAGTGATGTTAATGGATGGAAGGAAAAAGAGAAATTACAGTTTTTCCTTGCGCAGTTGCAAGGGGAGGCTGTGCAATTCTATAGGGATATGCTGGACTCTGCTAAGGCAGATTATCAGAAGGTGTGTAACTTATTTCAAGTACGATTTGGTTCACATGGGCAGAACGATTTGCACCGTGCTCGCCTCCGAATTCGTAAGCGAAAGCAGGGTGAACCGCTCGTTGAGCTAGCTGCTGATATTAGAAGGTTAATTAATGCTGCATATCCCGATATGACACCAGAAGTAAAGAATGAATTGGGTAGTGACTACTTCATTGAAGCTTTAGATAATGCCGTGCAGCGTACGGTTGTAAGGAGATGTAAACCCACGTCATTAGAGGCAGCACTGAAGGTTGCAATGGAGGAGGAAGCAATTATGCAATTAGAAGCCTCCAGAAAAGGCCCAAATCTAGTAGCTTCTACAGGTGAGACTAGCCATAGGCAACAAATGCTTAATGATTAAGCTACACAAGTGTCACAACTGAATGATAATGTCCAACAGTTAATGCAGAATAAGGCTGAAGTACAAGGTTCCCACGTAAGTGGGCGGGGTTGCTGGAATTGCGGTGAGTTAGGTCATTTTAGGAGGAATTGCCCACAAGGGTATGGCAAATATGGGGGACCGCCGTTTAATCCACCCTCATTTCAACCTTATTACCCCCACGAGGGACCGTTAAACTAAGAGGAGTTGTTCATGGAGCCGATGACCAACTCGAGGGTGGTATCGAAAACAAGGCTCAGGCTGTTGGCCAAACCATTTTTGCTTATACGCGAGTAAATGGAGTGGATGTAAAATTTTTGATCAATACTGGATCTAAGTTTACATTGTTGCGTGCCGATGTATGGCAATTGCTGCCTGACTCAGTCAGGAGGTCACTAGAACCATGTAATCTTCCTCTTGTAGGAGCTGGGGGTGAACCCCTCAAGGTGCAAGGCAAACGGTTAGTAAACTTGGCCTTGGGGAAGGTTAGGACAAAACACACCATTTATGTACCAAATATTGTAAATTCTGGGATTCTGGGTATCGAATTTTTTAAAATTCATGGGGGAATACTCGACCTCCATAATGGATATCTTCAATTTGGTAGTGAGTATGTGAAATTATTGCATGAGGACCAATTAGCAATGACCAAATGTTGTAAAGTAACTCTAGCTGAAACTGTTACCATTCCCCCCGGAAGTGAAATGATTTTGCCGGGGAAGGTCCATGTTCCCTATCCGGATATGAAAGAGGGGGTCATAGAAGTTTCAACCAAGTTCCAAGGAAAAGACTTGGGTTTATTAGTTGCTCATACGTTTGTTAAAGTGAAAACTAATGCTAAAGTACCTGTGCGGGTAATGAACTTAGAGCAGGAGCCTGTAACGGTATACGAAGGGACAGGTTTGGGGCTTCTTCACCCTTCGGAAGAGGCTGAATTTGGGAACCGTAATAGAGGGACGAATGGAGAACACCATTCCCCCATTGATGAGCTTTTTAATCATAGTACCAAAGATTTGGATGACAGTGAGAAGGAAAGGGTGTGGCAATTTCTGGAAAGGAACAAGGATGTGTTCTCCCTTGGGGGGGCGAGCTGGGAAGGACGAATAGGGTTTTCCACCATATTGAGACAGGGGATGCAGCCCCCATTAAGCAACATGCTAGACGATTCACTGTGGCTCAGCGGGCTGAGGTAGAAAATAAAGTTCAAAGAATGTTAAATGCCGACATTATTACTCCTTCTATTAGCCCCTGGTCTAGCCCAATAGTGCTCGTGCGGAAAAAAGATGGCTCCACCCGTTTCTGCACAGACTATCGGAAACTTAATGAGGTAACTAGGAAAGATTCATACCCCCTGCCCAGGACTGAGGAAAGCCTTGAGGCATTAGGAGGTAGTAAGTGGTTCTCTACCTTAGACCTAGCCAGTGGATACTGGCAGGTGGAAGTGGCCCCCGAAGATCGCCCTAAAACTGCATTTACAACTGGGAGACAGCTTTTTGAATAGAAAGTTCTTCCCTTTGGGTTAACGGGGGCACCTGCAACCTTCGAAAGATTAATAGATAATGTTCTGGCTGGCCTTCACTGGGAGACTTGTTTAGTGTACTTAGATGACATTATAGTGTTTAGTGAGTCATTCGACTCACACCTCGAAAAGTTGCAAAAAGGCTTTGATCGGTTGAAAGGGGCGAACCTCAAGCTCAAACCCACCAAGTGTTCTCTATTCAAAAGAATAGTGAAGTACCTTGGGCATGTCGTGTCAAGTGAAGGTATATGTACAGATCTTGAGAAAGTAGAAGTTATTGAGAATTGGCCCACCCCAAGTAATGTCACAGAGGTGAGGAAATTTCTGGGTTTGTGTAGTTACTACAAGAAATTTGTCAAGAATTTTGGGCAAACAGCTGCTCCCCTACATCATTTAACGCAAAAGGAAGTTGGATTTAGGTGGACTGAGGAGCATAGTAAAGCTTTTAGAGATCTCAAAGCGGCTTTGACTAGTAGCCCTATTTTGGCCTATCCAGATTTTTCTCAACAATTTGTACTGGATACAGATGCCAGTAATGGTGCGATTGGGGCCGTACTGTCTCAGGTTGGGGCTGATGGCAACGAACATGTTATTGCCTATGCCAGTAAGAAACTCACAAAATCTGAAGTCAAATACAGTACTACTAGAAAAGAACTTCTTGCAGTAGTCAAATTTGTAAAACAGTTTAGACATTACCTGTTGAGCAGGAAGTTTGTTCTCAGAACGGACCACAATTCTTTGAGGTGGTTGTTTCAATTTAAGGAGCCCGAGGGTCAAGTGGCCCATTGGTTAGAACCCTTGAGTGAGTACGATTTTGAAATCGGCCACAGAGCTGGTACCCAACATAGAAATGCTGATGCCCTCTCCCGTATGCCACTTGTTAAGGAAGAAATGGTCCATACTGAGGAGCTGCAGAGGGGCAGGGAGGTTTGTGCCCCAGTGGTCTTAGCTGGGGATAAAGGGGACTTATTAGCTGCCCAAAAAGCCGATCAGCATTTGAAACCTGTAATCCAGTGGCTAGAAGAAGGACGACGGCCAAGTAACCATGATGTGTCTGCCTTTAGTAGGGAAACAAAGGCGTATTGGTTCTTGTGGGATCAGTTAAAGCTTGTAAATGGTGTTTTGTCTCGGGAGTTTTATCATTACAACCTGAACCGGGGTGTAAAATTTAGGCAAATAGTAGAACCTAAGGCCATGAGGTAGGAAGTGTTTCTGAAAGCCCATAGTTCAGTAACTGGCGGATACCTAGGGCGAGTCCGTACACTTGCCAAGGTACAACAACAATATTTTTGGATTGGCTATAGAGAGGACATTGGTCTATGGGTACGGCAATGCACGAAGTGTGCGAAACATAAATCACCCACCCATAGACACAGGGCCGCTTTGGCAAATTTTAATTATGTGGGCTTTCCTATGGAAAGGGTAGCAATTGATAGTATGGGACCTCTGCCAATGTCTAAGAGAGGGAATAAATTCGTTCTAGTTGTAACTGATTATTTTACTAAGTGGGCTGAGGCCTATGCCCTCCCGAATCAAGACGCTGCTACTTGTGCTGATGTAATAGTGAAAGAGTTCTTTTGCCGATTTGGTGTACCATACTCAATCCATAGTGACCAGGGGCGCAACTTCGAGAGTGGCCTGTTCCAAGAAGTATGTAAATTGTTGGACATTAATAAAACAAAAACAACTGCATATCATCCCCAGTCGGATGGCCTTGTTGAACGTTTGAACAGAACTTTAGCCACAATGCTAAGTATGTACGTGAAAGAGGAACAAAGTGACTGGGATGCGTCCCTTCCTATGGTCATGTCTGCTTACAAGTATGCAAGAAAGTACCAAGTACAGCCCAAATTTCTTAATGTTTGGTCGGGAAGTGAACTTACCATTGAATCTGTTATGTCCGACACCGGAACAAAATGAGTATGATTCAGACAGTTATGCAAAACATTTACAGAATTGTTTTGAGAAATCTTTTCAGACTGTTCGAGAGCACTTGGGAGATGTTCAACGTAGACAAAAGAAGCTGTACGATATGAAAAAGTAGGGGCAACCTTACGCCGAAGGTGACAATGTTTGGCTGTATGTTCCAGCTAGGAAAAGGGGGCTAAGTCCTAAACTGCAGCAGTTTTGGCAAGGACCATGCAATATTTTGTAGCGGGTCTCAGATGCTGTTTACCAAATAAAGAGACTGGACAATGGAAAAAAATTTCTGGTACACTTTGATAGACTTAAGCCATGTTATTCCGCTCCGCCACAGGTAGCTTCAGGGGAAACTTTTGATATGCCTTTTGGCAATGCAGGAGAAGTCGAACTAGACTATGATCAGGAACATTTACCTCTTTCCACTTCTGCAGACCCCAATGCAGTGCCACAGAGACAAATTAGACGTATGCCTGCATGGATAAAAGACTACGATATGTATTAATGGGTAAACTTCACAAGTGGTACAGAATGCCTGTTGTGCAGGAAGTGTGACATGCGTGAACTACTCGACCTTGTTCTTTGTAGCCATCTATCAACGCTGTCTACATCGTCGGAGTGCTGGATAGTAAAGCTAGGATATTATACCCTATAGTTTAGACAACCTCTGAACATGTACGCTTTTCAGATATGAACTAATTATGGCTCTTTTATGTTATATGTGAGCATCACAAATTTTGATTGCTGTTTCAGTGGATTGTGGAGACATAAATGAAATGGACTTTTCTTACAAATGGTGCGTGGTGTGTAAATAATGTATATATATTGTGTATTGCAGATGTGCCTCCTACTGCCTACCCCTAAAAATATGTTATGAGTTTGAAGCCTATATTTTAATGTTAAAAGGACTTGGGGTCGAGTTTTTGAGGAAGGGGGGCAGTGTTACTAACAATCCATTTCGCCTGTCATACATTCTCATCTATCTTCACCTTTTCATCCAGGGCCCAACACTAACCCTTGCATTTTCATCCATTGACTAACAAAACCATTCCAATTCATTTCATTGCTTCATTCCAATACACTGCTCTGCCTTTAGTAAGTTAGTAATGTAGACCCATTGTTTGTTACACCTGGCTAGCTGGGCAGCAATTTATCTTTTGTGTTGGTTTAGGGGATGGGTTCTTGATTTTTTATGTGTAGTTAGAGCTGTCCTGGCTGCCAAGGTGTGAGGGTCTCGGTCTCAGTCGTGGTGTTTGGTTTGGAATCTACTCTGTTGGACTTTGATAATTTTTACAAGGGAGTTAAGTGAGTAAGTTGTTTATATTATTTTGACCCTTTCTGAATTCTTGCTTCTTATTCTGTTACCTGAAAGCACAGGTTTTAATTTTAAATTATACTGGAACTACTTCGAAGGAAGCTTCCTTTCCTTTTTTATTGTGGTTTGTAGTTCTGGAACCCATAGCGGACAGGCCACTGTAACAATATTGTAGATAGGCCGGAGCAGAGATGTGCAGACATTTAAATGTTAGCAAAAGAACTTTGAATTTTATTCGATCGACAACAGGAAACCAGTGAAGGCTACGAAGGGCAGGGTTATATGGTCACTGGATTTTTTGACTGGTACTAATCTTGCAGCCGATTTGAGCATGTGTTGCAATTTCTTGCGTCGAGAGTCTGAAAGCCCATAGAGTAGGCTATTGCTATTATTGAGTCTTGAAGATACAAAAGCATGAACTAAGGTCTCAGTGGTCCTTTGATACAAGTATTTTCTAATTTTACCAATGTTGCGAAGCGCAAGAGATGCTGCTCGACAAACATTGTTGACGTGTAGATCGATTGTTAGCTGTCAGTCTAAAATTACCCCCAGGTTTCTGGTGCTTTTAACAGGTTCAATGTAAGCAGTGACAATCTGAAATGATTAAAAGGAAGATACGGTTCGGAATTTTGAAGATATTTGAATAAGTTCTGTTTTGCTGACATTTAATTTCAGACCATTAGCACGTAACCGAGACCAGATATCCTCCATACAAGCTTCCAGTTTCGAAACGGTTGGACAGCTGTCAAGAAATTTTGACTTGCATGAATAAATCTGAGTACACATTTCTCCAAAACAAATCTCTAAAAGAGGTTTGCATTTCTTTTGTTTAAGTGTAAATTTAAAAAAAAACCAACAATCAATGCCGCGTAAAAGTTTTGTAGACTAGCCATTAGACGTTTGTCTTATATTCAAACATAATATCGAATCACTTCTTATCCTTGTAAACATAAACAACTTTGTGACCTTGCTTTTTATTTTACATTCTACACTCAATTTCGAGGCGTACTGCTAACTTATATAAAGACACGTCCTGCTCTTGCTTTTCAAATATAACGATAACTGGCATGTACAAAGATTATGCACTTCTACTTACCACACTGCAATACACCTCTCTACAAATAGCTTTGCTATACGTAACACAGTAACTCACGTTTTGGCAGAGTATGAAGTTGACTCGCTCCGCAGTCATACATATAATCGTGGGCCAAGACTCGTCTGTCTCCTTCCCGTCGGCAACTCGTGGAAGCCCCCAGCAAACGACGCTCATCACAGCCTCACGTAAAATTTTATTTAACTAAGTGCTGCCTCCCTAGGATATTTGTAAGTCACCCGAACTTTTTTGTTTCCAGACTTCTCCTCCCTCAACAATTTAATTTCGAGACTTTCTTCCAGACGGTGCTTCTTCACGGTGACTCGGAGCGAAGTGTTCTCCTAATTTCTATCCACCATCTAACTATACTTGTCTACCTAACTTCACCTAGTCTTATCCTCATTGTTACCGCCTTGTAACTATTCGTCTTGCGTTTCATAGGCAAAATAATTATGTAACAAGCAACGCCGGAATGTAAAACGTCACATGAACCCCATACCTCACTCCAACTAAAAATGTGTGTCAGATATTGGAACGCGGGTGGGTACCAAATGATGGAGATTTGAAAATGCAATAACCTGACGGCCCCCGGGAGTACCAAGGAACTCTACAGCGTGTGGTCTTGGGGGTCCCTAACGAAGATGGATAAATTTTGTCTATTTTAGAGTGTATTTAAAGACGTTCTCTGAATGTGCAACCAAATTGGACTTCACAAGCTGTTCATTGCCCTTACGCAACTAGTTTATAGGAAACTTTCTGAATTAAATTAGTTTATTTTTTGAAGTCCTGGAAAGGACTATGAACTTTATAAATGTTGCTTGGCGATAATCCAAGCCAAACATCGAAATGGAAACGCAATTGCAGCAAATTGTTCAAAGCACGCATCAACCTTGGAATTCTTAATGTTTTTGAACTTTCATTGCCTGTATTGACAATGGGAAAATCAAAGTAAATCATGGTTCAAGTATTTATAAACAATGGGATCTAGCTTTTCAAACACTTTCAATAGCTTTTGGTACAGTGCATTCAATTGTATGACTAGGTTCGATTTACTTTCATTTTCAGAACACGATTTTATTAAAACGTGGACTGATTAATGATGGGCCTAATTTTACTACTATAAATAAAGTCATGTCCGTTCACAAAATCAGCATTTTTTACCCTTAACGTTTTGTCTTTTTCTTACAGTGTGTATTATTTAGAAGTTAAAAGTTTTACTTTTACTTCCCTAGTTATTGTAACAAAACCAATTTTTATTGCATGACATTTAAGGATTTAATTGCTTTACAGAAAGTTTGTCTCCCGCTGAATCCAGGGCTTTAGAAATGAAAGAGAAAATTCGTCTCTAACTCTGTCGGTTAAAGGTAACTGTGCACAAGCTGACACAACCTGACAGAGGTTCTTCTCCTGTCAATTGTTATGAAGGTAGTGTGAGATATAAAAAGAAAGAGAAAGTTGTCTCTAAGTGTGTTGGTTAAAAGTAACTGTGTACAAGTTGACATAACCTGAGATCCTTTTCCTGTCAATTGTTATGAAGATAGTGTGAGATACAATATGTGGAAACGTGAATTATTTTCCCAAATAATGTAACACAATACCTCACTTCAAAGGCGCGTTCAAATTTACTTCTCACCGGCTATCATGACATAACACCTTCAGGGGCGTAGAGAAGGTGTTATTTTTGGGAGGGGGTGTAAGGATTATGTTTTGCCGACAGATCTGATAATGCGTAGCGCGAAAACGAACTTTAGCGGGCGGGGTCCAGGGGTCCGCCTTAGGGCCGGTGGGGTCCAGGGGCATAGCCCCCGGAAGCTCTAAGGTTTAAGCATATCTCTGGGTGAAAAATTAAGTCTCAGGATGGATATATTTTGTTTCGTAATGCATCATCAAATGCGAAGATTCCCAATAATTTTAATGTATCAGGTTATTCCTTTCGTCAAGCTGCTATAGATTTAAGCAGTTGGGATCCAGAGCCACGCCAATGTTTTAGCTAGAACGTTTTCTCAATGCGACACTTTGTGATCTGTGGCCTGGGGGAGGGGTCTAAGGGGAGGGGAATTTTTGGCATTTGAAAGGGCCCCTAGATCGCAAATGGTGCAATATTCGAGTGGATTTCTGCCCTAATGAGGAACCTCAAAATTTACACCCGGGTAGAATTTGCTTGTCAGATTTTTCTTTGTGTATGTCGTGGCTAAAAAACTGGGCCCGCCTTAGGGCCGGGGGGGGGGGAGGGTCCAGGGGGCTTCTCTCCCGGAAGCTCTGAGGTTTTAGCACAATCTCTCGGTAAAAAATTAAGTCTCATACAGGGTAGGTATGTTTTGGTTCATAGCACTTTATACAATGCAACGATTCCCGATAATTTTAATGTGTTAGCTATTTCTCCCGTCATGCCACTTCAGGAGCTTAACCTGTCGTTCAGAATTTGAACACTGTGCGTTCAGCATTTGAACACTAGACGCGTCAGGCGTTCAAATGCGGTAAGTG
The DNA here is from genome assembly GCA_029531755.1 of Holothuria leucospilota. Lineage (NCBI taxonomy): Eukaryota > Metazoa > Echinodermata > Holothuroidea > Aspidochirotida > Holothuriidae > Holothuria > Holothuria leucospilota. The sequence continues at coordinate 19,110,898 of CM055961.1, forward strand.
TTCAAATAGGCGTCCGGCGTTCAAAAAGGCAGAAAAAGTGTTCAGAATCTTAACACAAGCGTTCAAAATATGCTTTGAACGCCAGGCTCTGAAGATGGGTTCTGTATCTGTTTCATTTTTGTGTTCAAAAGTTAAAAGCATGAGACTGTAGTGAAGGGAAGACACGCGCGGCACACATTATTATTTCCCAGGATGTTTGTGGGTAAACTGGATCCTCAGGAGTTTGCAAAAAGTCAAGTTTAGGGTTTAGAAACGGGATAAGAATATCCTCTCTATGGGTAATCGGGTGCTGCTCCCCATGGTAATGATAAAAGTGAGGAATAATGTACAGAAAGTAGTTTTCCAAGAATGTCATATGACCCGAAATAGTGCACCTATACGGAGGCCTTTAATTCCCTTTCTTTCCCCGAATTGCCGTAGGATTGAGTCACTCGTCCAATTACACCGACGGTCGTTGATACGGCCGTATACGGCCGTCGCATTTATAATCAATTTGCCGACGGCTCTTCAACTTGAATGGTCCAATTACAGGAAGAGTCGAAAATGGAAATAGCCGATAACAGACTGGCCACGCGCTCCCGTTCTCTCTTTCTCGTTTTTCTTTTGATTCTCCGTCTTCCCTTTCCCTCCCTTCCTTTCCCTTTCTTTTCCCTTCTTCTCTCTTCTTTTCTTCCTCTCCTCGTGTCCTCTTCTTTTCCTTTCCCTCTCCCCTTTTTGCCGACAGACCGAAAATTTGCCGACGGCGACCAAATTATTGGGGGTAGTGTATCACCCCCACACCCCCGGCTCGCTACGGCCCTGACCATCTTCTTGTAGCTTTAAGTAACTTTAACCACAATCTGTGCTTTGCTTGGCACTGTTCTTCTAATAACGCACACATAAACACAGTTTCGTGTGGATTTTGAATTTGTCGTTGTGCTGCTTGCCCATGCCTTCACACAAAGTTCTATACGCATCCCTTTGAAACGAAGTTATCGCATATCCTATAGAAAAAGGAACTTGAATAAAGCAGCTCTACGGGTACTATTTTATGATCTTCGATTGGTTTTTCAATTTCATAAAAGTGAGGTGGTGGTAGGTAGTGCTAAGCTTAAACTGATTTACTGTAGTCTGCAATTGTAGGGGAGATGTTTGGTCACCTTTTTACATTCTTCTATGAGCAAATAGTGGAAAATAAGTGTGTACTGGGTGTCAGATCTCCTGGCAAGGGCTGGACGCGGCCGAGGTGGCTATCGAATAACCGATGGACATTTTGTAATTATGTTTAATAACAAACCGTTTAAAACTGGCAAGCAAACAAGAACAGTGACGCATTCAAGGAGAGCGACGGGGAGTTAAATGGGAATAGGAATATATTTTACAAATTGCCACCCCATGTCATAGTTCAGTTGGTAACAAGCAGGCTCGGAACCAGGAATTTTCTGGGGGCCCCATGTAAAATGTTAAGTGCACCAGAGGTGTATCAGGAGCGCGAGTCAGAGCCCCTGCAAAGTACAGAACCGAAGTCGGGTTGGGGGCTCATGGGGAAAAGCCCGGAGAGCTGGCAAAATATTACATATCAAGAAAGAAGAAAACAGGTTCCAGTTTCTCTGGTTTTAGAGATTTTTTATTTAAACATTTTATGAAACTCGAGATTAAGGGCTGGTTATTATCCAGCAAAGAAACTGGAAATTGTGTACAGCACGGTACTAATGTTACGGCTAGGTACAATGCATAAAACAGACACAGCGGAAAAATGCAGAAGAATGCGATTAAGATGATGGTCTTGGATGTTTTTGGCTCCTCAAGACGACGGTGATATCAACTATTCAATGATGGTGAAGGCTCGGCTGGTTGTCTTGGTACTCCAACGCGACAATGACTATAGGCTAGGCTATCTGGTCTACACAGTTCAATAGTCAGCTACAGCAACCGGCGAAACATAAACGTCTGTTACGGGTAAAATACAGTGTTCAGGTGGCCTGCGGCTCAGTGGATTTACTTTTAGCTCGATTTTTTTCAACAGCTTATCTGATAAGATCTATCAATACGTCTGTCTAGTATGTACTCGGTTGTTGCGTTCGTCTCTACCGATTATTTTGCGGATCCATATTTATATGTCAGTTACAGGCCGACGAGAACATTCCATTTTAATAATGAGGTAGAAACTTCAAGAATACGTCTAAGCAATCAACACAATGTCCCATGACGTAATGTTTCTTTTATATTATAGTCTCGAGGATTTCACAAGTTACTCGAACAATCAAGCTGATGCAATTTGTTAACTGGGTTGCAGGACCAGAGGTCAAATCTCTGTCCGCCTCGTGACCTTCTGTTTGTCGTAGTTAGTGCCTCGTAACACTAAGTTCCCGCATTTTGCATGTATAACAGCAGAGGGCGGATCACATTAAGGCTTATTCCTTAAAATGGCCGATCCAGGATTTTCTTTTTAGGACGGCTTCTAAGGAATTTAACCGTAGCCGGACTTAGCATATTAAGTATGAGTCTGAGATTAGAAAACTTGGAATTTGCCAAACCCCTACAGGAAATGTAATTCTAAGACCAAATTTGGGGCTACAGTTAATCCTCTACCAAGGACTTCCAAGGCTTTCTGAAGGTGCAGGGGCTTGACCTCTACAGCAACTGTATGCAAACGCCAAGCCGTAGCAGCTGGGTCCGAGCCCGCTTAAGCGCCCAAACAGTTTGGTTTCTACATCCTCTATGGTTAAACCTGAGGCATTTTTTTTTTACCATTTTAATCAATTAATCACCAGCCATTGAAAGTCCTAGTGTCAGACAAATGCGTACTATATCTTATGTGGTTTTGAAACAAAACTGTAGATAAACCGTATCCACAGGCGAAATGACAGTTTGGGGGCCAATGAGATGGTTTGCGGTTTGGAAAAGTATGGGAAATATGACTTCTCGCATGAAAGATAGAAATATGGTCTTTCCAAGATGTAAGGTGGGTTTATTTGCATCAAACCAAGTCCTAAGTTGTTTCAGAACGAAATGAGCTGTACGTACAAGGGCAATACGGTAAGATGAACAAAAACATTCATGTGATCGGCAAAGAATCTTGAAGACTCGTTAGGCACAACACTTTTAATATTATTTGCATAGATTAGAAATAGCAGTGGTTCTAGTACAGAACCCTGCGGTACCCCGACATTGACATACGAGCAGGTAGGAAAAACACGAGTAACGTACAAGAATTCTTTCCTATAACTCAGATAACCATGCATGATCCCTAAAGCTTTGCCTCGAATGCCATAATATTTTAACCATCAAGGAGTATAGTTAGGTCGATTGTGTCGTGTCGAAAGCCTTCTTAAGGTCAAGGTGAAGGCCCAGAGCATTCTCACCGTTATCAAGGTAAGTACGAACAGGCGTACAGTTAACGGCATCCAGAAGTGCATGACTTGCATCGTGATGTTTCGTAAAGCCGAACTGAAAGTCAAAGAGGATATTATTGCTTTTCAAGAGAGACTTTAGACACTTTTCACTAGACCTTTCTAGTAGTTTGTTGATGCACGGGAGCAATTTTATGGAGCGGTAATATTCAGGGAGCTTTTGATCCCTTTTTAAAGATCGGCATGGCTTCTTCAACCACTTTCAAACCGTCAGGGAAAATACTAGTAGTAAGCACAAAATTAAAAAGGTGACACAATACAGGGGCGATAACATGCGATAACACGGGAGACAGACTTCTAAACTTTTGGAGGAATGCCATAAATACCAGGCGATTTTCCAACTTTAAGAGGATTGATTTCTTTCAATATTCCCTCCTAAGTAATATGGGAAAGGAAAATGATATTTGGTATACCGGTACCAGGTTGCATAAACTCTGCTAGAATTGTACCATAAGAAATCCCATCACTGAGTTTATTATCAATGGTAGAAAGTACTCCTTTAAAGCATTTGCAATTCCAATGTCATCAGTAATATTTTCATAACTGTTCACAAGTTTGGAAATTGTCGTGGTAGAATTTCCTTTCATTCAAGACAGCCCAGGTGTGTTGGGCTCAGTGTTGTCTAGTCTGGAAAATACGTTTCAAGTAGGATAACTTAGAATAACTGGTGGCTTTATTTAGGATGCATCTATACTTAGACAGCTTTGCTTTCCTTTCAAGGGTTACTGATATATCTACGAAACATGATATTTTTATATTTTTATAGCGTATTGACTTTTCAACACCAGCTCTAATCCAAAGCTTGTTCTGGGATTTCTTTCGAGACATTTTTACCTTGGGAAGCAGGTATCATCCTTCAAAGTGACTATAGAAATAAAACAATCGTAAACATAATTAACATCCGCTGAAGCGTAAACATGTGAGAACTCAGAAGATTCAATACATTGAATAAAATCAGCAAAATTATGACTATTGTAGATTCTGATCAAGGGTCTGTTGGAAGGCCCTTTAGTGTGAATGAATATTACTGATAAGACACACATTCGGCAAATGATCGCTATTATCGCAAAATAAGTTACCAGGAATGATGTCTGATAAGACACCGTCGACAAGCAAGCAAACAGATGGTCAATGAGACTGATGGAAGTAGCAGTAAGCCTGGTAGGTAAGGTAATTACAGGTGTAAAAAGGTTGGCTGCGGATGGCTGCGACCCATTTCGGAGGCCATAATTACACCAAACGTATGAAAAAGGCATTTGAAATAGGCTACAAGTTCAAAAAAGTGCTTTGGAAGACTTTTTATGTTTAAGTGAAACATCGATATGTCTTTAGTATCACAGTTGTTTACATTGGTTGTGAATGAACCACAATCGTAATAGTTACAGCTAAAGTTACTGCTTTCAACGACTTGGTTGGCGATGCGCTCCACAAGGGATTGGAAAATATTGCCATGAAGAAAATTTGTTGCGTGGTCTTCAGAGACATTCAGTAAGTTATGACGTTTTATGCCAGAAAGACACTAAAAAGTAAAAGCGGATCGTGGATCCCAAGATCGGACTGACCTACACTAGTGAAGAATGTAGCTAGATGCATTATCAGCGTCCCCTGCACTTAATACCTCACCGTCAGGTTTCTTGACATTGCGACTTGGTCTATACCAGCGAAAGTAGATAACTTCGGGCCAAATTTCGGGGTCCATAAAGATCGTAAGAACGTCACATTTAGCCCTAACAAAAATTTTCTCTGGGCGTTCAACCGAGACGGTTAGTGAAAGTTTTTTTTTCTTCAAGGTACGCTTTCCGCTCATCGGTATCAACTTCAGGACATAATCTTGTGGCAAACACGTTCGCTAAACGTTTACGTTTTACTGAAGTAAATCCTGTAGCGCTTGCTTTGCCCACCATTACTTTCTTTTTGTGTTTCTGATTTTGCTGTTCTGCTTTAACAGGACCGGTGTTATATGGGACTACCAGCCGTTTTCCACCTTGGCGAACAATTGAGGACCATCATGATGAAGCATCAGTAGCTATAGAGGTTTTGATACCAGTGTTTACATCGGTTGCCATGTTGACTACATCACTATGATTAGAACCGGTAGCGCAGGCCGTCTTAGCATAGCACTTGTCACAACTATTAGCGTATTCAGTCTCGCTGGCTGGGGACTCCTGGAAATCCCTCCGTTTAGCCTTAGTCAGAACATCGGTCCTTTCAAAAGACGAATTAGATTCAAGTAACGATAATCTCGTATCGAATTTTTGGAAAAGCTCCCCCGGTAGCTGTTTTTTGCGTAATCATGGTTGAGAGTAGTACAGGTTATGGCGGAAAAATTGGTTTGTGTTTCGTTGACTTTAGCTAAGACTGGTAACATATATGGCAAAGGTAATTGCCTCAAGTCTTTAGCAACAAATAAGGTTAGTTCGGAAGCAGTCACTTCTTTGATCTTGTTAATAATATCATTGAAATTTTTGTGCTTTTTGTCCCCGCCCCCCTTTGCATTGTGATTTGAGGGTCACTTCCTTGACTTTAAACAAAGGTAGGGAATATAACAACTGCTTAGCGTGTACCATGACAATATCAGAGTAGAAATTATCACAAATGGCGATAATCGGTAGCACTTTGATTTCATTAAAAATCTAGCAAAACAGTTCATTGATAATAACGTCTGATTGCTCCGACATGATGTAGGTACCACGGGCTACACCAGGTAGGCCAATTTGTGTTAGAACAGTTTCGCAGAACTACTCCCTTGCAGATGACGCAGGAAAGACGAACATCTATAGAATGTCGTTAAGGCAAGAGTCGTTAACAGCAAAAGATTTCCAATATTTGTGGCCGTTTGTTGAAATAACTTTCAAGTCAAGCAAAAGTTCTACTTCTTCTCCACTTTTGTAGGAGAAAAGAACGTTGCTTCTTTAGAGGAAATAATTCTTGTGTCACCGGGAAGGGGACAAACTGGCATGCTCGCCTAGGGCGCAGAACTCCAAAACTAGAAAGAAAACTCATAGGCCGGTTTATCAAAATATGAACTTAATTTAATTTCACTTACTTAAAGAAACACAAAAAAAAAAATACATACAAAATATGGAATGCAGATTGATATACCCGTGAGCTTACTCTTGACCCAAAAATATGAACCCCAAGCTACTGTCAACTCGAGCTAAGTACAATAACCCCTCTGATGGGTCTCATTACACTACCCTCCCCTTTTTACTCCCCTTTTCTTAACAGGGAACACCTTCATAACGCATTGAGATTCAGGACCTAACCACGTCTATTTGGTGTTATTGTCCCTGGTCGCAGAGATGTAATAACCACTTCACTACGGGACTGTCCGGCTCTTTCCTCACCAAGGAACCTACGGCAAGGATGATGGGAGCTGCAATTTAAAATACATAAATGAATAATACGTGTTCCCATCTATACAGTTACATCCCGTTGTGGGTGACGCCCTAAGTTTGCGGCTGTCGGTAACCAGTACCGGTAACGTGTGACACTTTTGACTCGACAAGCCTATCGTTTTAAATTCGTCAAAAGTATTTCCAACACATTTCCAACCCCGCATATATATGTAATTTACCTCAGTAGACATCATTTTACTGTGGCGTTAATCCATAATATCATACAAAATTAAACGATCACATTACCCGATACGCGGGTAATAAACTAAGTGCTACGGATACACAATAGCGGTCTACCGCCCCCAGCCTATGTGAATTGGGCGGTGGTATTATTTCCAAACATAACGAAAGTCCACGATAATATATACAAAATCTCGCTCATACTTCCAACGGATGGCCATGACCTGACATAATATAATAACATAACGTAACAAAATTTGTCTTTCCCAATATTTCACAACTAAGACCATCATAAGTCATGAAGCGAGCATTTACAAACAGAATAATCCTTTCTCGAAATATACAAAATAATAGTAACATCGGGGAAATTACTTTCTTTCCGTTTTGGCTAACTAATAATTCGAACAACTGGCTAACTCCTATCCCCTTGACATGAGTGCCACGTCATACACAATAAATGAATAAACATAATATTTCGACACTCTTCTAGAAATCCATACAGCATAAACAATATTTCGTAGGTCACTTAGAATTATTTACAACCTAAATATACATGCTACTACTACTACCAGTCTTCAGTAACCCCAATCCGTAACCACCCTGGGACACCCCGAGCTTAACACAAACATTACGCACCACCCCACATCTTCCACCTTTCCCAGAATAATAAAAGTACTCACAATTACAAGCCTTCCTTGGCGTCTCGCAGAGTCTCTCACCGGGACCAAATTGGACGGCAGTCCGTTGCGTCACTCCCCTCAGAACATTTACTCTATTCTGGGGACACCATGCGGAGTCACACACACACTCGGGATTTCTCTTTACCCGGTGTAAAACAAATGTACGGGAAAATTGATCGGGTAGCTAGCCCGATCCTCGATAGGTCTAACCTTAACCTAACGATTAAATAGTGGCTCAATATCAGTCCCGTCGATAATGGTTCCTGCCTACTATTAAAAAACACGTACATAGACTTTCCGCTGGCAAAATAAACTGGTCCTAGAGACTACACCCCGTTGCACAACGCAACAGCCTGGTTAAAGCTAGACAGAGATCTTGATCAAGTTTGAAGCTGTCTCTGCCGGAGATTATAATACCTACTGCTTTTATACAAGAAAACAGCTGTGATTTACTTGGTTACACTTCTATACCCAAGCATCGTCTAAGCCTACTTATAATAGAAGGGTTTAGAGCTTCCGAGACTCGCCCTCCTTGCCCTCCCAAGCAAACAAAAGATTACACATACCGCGCATGTGATCAACTATACACAATTATATACAAGAGGATGGCTTGACTTCTGAACGATCGCTGTACGGAAGCCTTTTACAATTTACAAAACTATGTACAATACAACCGCGAGTCTATCTCAGATGTGACATCTTGTAAGCTTGACTCGTGTGGCATGTAATTAGCTTATGGCATTGGATGAGCACATATATCTCAACTTTAACTGTTGCCTACCTTTAACTGTTCCAAGGATATTGCTTAGGTAAAGCAGACTCCAAATTTAATGCATTAATAGTATACAATACCAGTAAAATGGGTAAGAAGGCGGATTCTTGGGGGTCACTCAAGTGATGGTGGTTCCCTGGGAAAGGGGTTTTACAGAATTCCTGACCCCTGGCTACTTGCATGAATATACCACAGAAGGAAGGGCATGTACCCGCTGCCGAAGGCTGGTCGTCCGTCCGGGAATTGTTTCTCCTTTTTTTCATGTTCGTAGGAAAGACAAATCGGGTACAAAGAAGTGTGTAATGCCCTTATTGTAGTCTTTTTCCCTATAGGCTAGCAATTTTTCTCTCACGAAGGGCACATTTTTAATAAGAACCCCAAATCGTCAGCGTACTTGCAGTGTAAAATTTCTTTGGTTTTCTCTCATACTTTCGCTCTAATCAGATGAATTGTAAGCTATACAAGCCCTGCCTCTACTCCTCCATTTTAACGTCACGATACACAGCTTTTTATAGTGGTCGGGAATTCATCGTCAGTCAATGTTGTCTTGAATTCGTAGTGCGGTACAATGAATTAAGGCATGGTGGGTGACCGTTTCGTCGGACAGAATACGATAAAGGAATGCATTACAATGTATGATATTGTATAGCACAAATTATGGCGCAATCTACTATTCAAAGTTAGTTGATAAATTTCATATTTTATAAATTAGCATAGGAATAAGCTATGAAAATGAGACTGGGATGAATGATATTCATTTTCTTAGGTTTAAAGCATATATTCATGAAATTCTAGACTTAAGTGGCACTTTAATGTCTTAATAATATTTGCGAATGTTGCAATCTGTCTTTCTCCACCCGCCATGTAGTTGTTTCTACTAACTTGTACCATAGTCAGTGGAGTTCTATGCTACAAAAACTTTGCTACAGGTAACTGATACACCTATCAAAGTTATGAGTTGCCTGTCCCTTACAAAAAAAAAAAAAAATGTGTGGCAAAAGTTCCAATACCACACGTGAAATAATGTGTCAAACTGTGGAAAGCTATGGAAGGGTATAAAGAGTCGTGAATTTTCTGTGGATTTTTTCATGGCAACGTGTGTCATTAATAAACAGTTTGACACACATTTCCAAAGTGCCATGCCTTGACATGCATTTCCACAGGTTGGAAATAAGGCAATGTGAGGAAAACATAAACATAAAATTCATAGACAGTAAAGGCAAGCCGTCAATAAAAAAAAGGTTGGCAATATTTAAAGGGGCTTTGCGATCATTACTCATGCATGGAATCTTGGGCTTCCCCTTACTAATTGGATTTTCCTTTCACTATGGCAATTAGTAGCCAATCAGATTACATGAAGACGACAGTTCCTTTAAGACTTTGATAACCACATACCCGTCGAGTCGGGGATTTGGCCGGGTACCCTTGAACAGGATCAATAAGCACCTGTTGCATCAGTTTCTCAAAGATAAACCAAGACAAGGAAATTGTTTGCTTGAGCTAGCTAAAGCAAACAGTCTTCCAGCTCACTGATTGGAGAGAATAGGGGATTAGACAGAACAGTTGTTTGGATCAGGGACACTCTGTCTGGATTGTGGTTTGGGGCTAGATAAATGATTCGAAGGTTTCTTTAAAGGACATGTCTGCATAATGGTTTCTACACTGTAAATCAAATTTCACCTCAGGTACTTATATATGGATGCCTTTTTGTCTCCAAAAAGTGAGCTCTTCAGATGCATGTAGGTGACTGCATCAGGTGAGTGGTGTTACTTTAAATGATGGAAGTAAAGGAAAATCCTTGACTCAGCCTGTACCACCTCACGTGTTTTGCACACGCACTTGAGGAGGGAAGGGATCTTCTTCATGTGAGTAAATATAGGCATGTAATTGCTAGCACTATTTCGCTAGCACCTATTTGTCTCCAAAAAGTGAGCTCATGAGGTGATGGTGCACCTGGAGTGACTACATATAGTCACCTTTTCGGCCAAGTAATTGCCGTTGTAACTCACCTGAAGTGCTTACCATAGTAGGTGCCTGAGGTCGCAGGATCTCATTTTAAAGAACACCTGATGTGATATGCTATTATTTCATGTAGGAATACATTAAGTATAAGAAGTGTTTGTCTGCCTTGATATTGAACTTAAAACATTCCTTGAAATTTGTGAATTTCAGTTGAGTACATAGCCGAATAAGCTTAATTTAGATATTGGGACAATCTTTGCTAGTATGAAGTTCACAGTGAATGGATAATATTTGTGTAGCTTCAGAAATGAGGGCGAATAAGGTTTAAATCGTGTAAAATCTAGCTCCGCCCACAATGACGTCACGTGGGACTGTCTCTCTCATGCGTTCCTACACACACATGATCTTGATCAGATGACATTACACGTTTTTAACTTCCCTATGTTTTTTCTTAATATTTAATGTAGGATTGACCAAAAGAAGCACTTCTATGACTGGGCCTATTATTTTTCACCCATTGTACAATTTTTCCGATTGTTGTTTCAAAGGACCGTTTCACTTGAGGTGTACTTGCTTGACCCTTGCTGCAGTTAACGTTCAAGCTTCTACGTGTAAACATGATGTGTGTAATGTGAGCTACTCATCATCTTTTGAATTTTGTAACTCTGATATCAATCAAAGAATAGTTACCAATTGAGACTTTCAGATCTTTCCAGACTCTTCACAATGAAAAGATGCACGAAACAATGAAGTGAAGTGAAAAGGTTCAAGTCTGGGTCCCTTTTGCCATGTACCCGTGAACAAGTAAAAGTTATACTTAGGGTAACGAGTATCTGTCTTTTATGGTGTGAAGGATGGGAGATCTGCACTCTGTACTGATTATTACGCAAAATTTATATGAGGGCTGTGGTTGAAACGATCAGCTCAAAGTACACAACTTCCACCTTCTGTCAGCGAGCCGGCCACTTAGACTTCTTAGAAAGTACCATAAGTAATTTGAATAATTGCTTGTGAAGGGGTCTTCACTTTCTACCAAATACACATGATAGCGCTCTTTACCAAAGAGATTCGTTACAACAGGTTATGTTATCAAGTATGTCGATTTAAAGTACGTCAGAATGGGTGGAATGGTGTCCTATGTATGATAATCAGGCGTGCACAATCACACAAATATGAAGTGTAGGCCTACTTGTAACCTTTGTAAGAAAATTGTGGGTACGGGTATAATCGTCATAAGGTTATATATTACCGATAATTTATCGGTAGGTTAAAACGCAGTAATGATATACTAAGCTTATTTTATTCATCATGTCAGTAATGGACATACTCAGATAAGGTAATACCCTGATTACTTTATCACATGTATTGATGATGGAGTGTGACAGCCATCTTTTCCACCACTTCTTTCAAAGCCCGCTGCTATTGACAATAGCACTAGCAGCATGTGCTTGACGCCAACACGCATGATATAACCGTAACAACTTGCTTTTGTGCGCATTGTGCACTTGAGGTGGGCGCAATACTAGCGGAGGAAAGGAAGTTTCACTTAGAGTGCAGTTGGCACCACTTGAGGTGCGGTTAGTATCACTCCAAGTGCTTGCAGTATTACTCGATTTACGAGGTCTGGGACCATGCCGAAAAGTGGCAGCTCAAGTGTTATCAGTAACGCTTCAGACAGGACAGTGACTCGCCTGAAGTAAAACTACAAGCTCATCTTCTTCAGGCTCATCGATAAACTCACATGACGCACATACTTGATTTACAGTGTATGAGTTTGCATGAGTTGATAGGTCCTGGAAATAGTGCGGAAGAGAATTATCAGGCAATGACTAATTAAACCGATGACTAGCATTCCCAAGATTGAGCAAAAGGATTAAGTAATATACGTGACCGTGATAAAATCAGGGTTAAAAAGCCCAGTAGCGTAGCCAGCGGGGGGCAGGGGGCAGACTGCCCCCGGGAGAAAAATTAAGGCAAAATCGGGACTGAGAGAAATTAAAAAAAAATAATAAAATGAAAGGAAAAGGAAAGAAAAGAGAGAAAGAAAAGACGAGAGAAAATAATGGGAAGGAATGAGGCAAAACGGAAATAAATGTAAAGAGAAAGAAATAAGAAGAGTAGGGATCGATAATTGACGAAGACAGGGAGTGAGAGAAAGACGGAAATATGTATGTCCTGATAATGAGAGGTGAAGGACGAGTGGGATGATTACCGATATAGTCAGGTCTATTGAGGGATATATAGAAGGACGGAATGCAGCAAGTATATGAATGGGAATTACATGGAGATCGAGAAGAAGGCAAGAGTAACTATCCTGAGTAGGTGATTGGCTCTGAAATGACGGATATAAAAGACGAGTGACGGAATGTAGGCTACAGGCCTTGAAATGGATCATAGGAATACGGGGCTACTTTAAGTGGGAGTGGCTGGGTAGCTGACAATGTTTTAATGGAATGTTTGCTATTTTGTTATCACAATTTTACCCGGAAGAGAGTATTTTCTCGACGGAAAAGTGCGAGTTTTCTCCCTAATAGAAACTGTTGTCCCAACCCAATTCCGCCTTGCAGGTTACTCCACTGTCCAAAAAAAAAAAAAAAAAAGAGAAGAAAGCGGAAAAGATGATTAATGGATGGATGACGGAGAATGGTGAGTGGTCTGTAAGGACGGGTTTGCACCGTAAGAAGGAGGCCAGATGTAGGGAGAGAAGCTGATCGGAAAAGATGAGCGAATGAGGGAGAAAGGGGGTGACAAAAGGATGAAGTGAGACAATGAGTGAGAGATAGGTAAGAAAGGAATCAGGTATTCAAAGACTATATACAGATATACCCATATACCACCCGTATACCTAGTTACCTCCATGAATCAGGGTGCGACCTGTTTTAGTATGTTCTTAAAATAACGTCAATGTGTTGAATGAAGCAATGAACTATCTCAATCCCTGTCGCTACCTTTCACGCGCAAAGAACATACTGTGAATACTGCGAATATGTTTCATTAAGTCATTAATGGCAGAGGATACGTCTCTTTCACTTAAATAGGCGTAGAGATACATTCAGAATTTCAGACAAGTGCTTCTTGTCTACTTGTATAAAGGTCTAGTGAGAATTCACACATTGGTATGCACAGACTTACAAGTAGCGTACTTGGAAAGTTGCAGTCCACAGTCATCTCAGAAAGAGGAAGCAGAGTGTGAGTATTGCAATAAACAGTTCCGTAGAGACCGTTTGAGGAGACATAAAACTTTAAAACGCCCAGGCAAAGTTCTTAAAGAGAAAGGATGGCAGAAAATAGCGTCCCTTCTTCATAATCGACCAAATAGACGACCGTAATGTAACGACGGAGTGTATGTCATGCTCCATGTGCCAAGAGAGACTGACATCGTTAGCGTTTCTCAGTACAGAGCGTGACTTCATATACATATTAGGAAAAGTTTAAGTTCATCAGTATCAAGAGAGCCAGGAACACAATGTTCCTCTGTATATGGGGATTCTATAGAGCCCTATGTGCCCTATGTGTACCCCTGCAGGAATCTCACCTGTCAACCCGAGAAACGATATCATTTCCTTATACTCTTCTTTTCATAGGATACGCTTTCCATCATTCAGATTTAAACACGATCGTTATCGCGTCTATGAGTCCAGTTTTATATCAAATGTAATTTTCGTAAATTTGGCGCTCCAAGGCACCAACGATTTTTTGTTTTGGAGATAAAAATACAAAGATAACTGTTCCAAATGCAGCCGATGCCTTTCTAAGTACTTTGTTCTCTCAAGTTGTTTCTGGCAAAGAAAAGTGCTGAAAATGTCCAATGAGTAGCCTGACCAGCTCTTGCCGTTTTTCTTTGGTTACATTTGTCATAGTATTACTTTTTGTGACTTCATTATCTGGCTTACTACCTAGTGCTTCCTGGTGGTAACTGACTCACTTTCATACTCCATTTTGAAGTCAAGGTGGCGACAGAAGATTTGTGGAGTTTAATCAAATATGAAATTCTCAGAGGTTTTCCACCTTATGCCAGCACAGTTTAACCGTGGGACCGTACCCATACTGGCTTAATATCCCCCTAACTAGAAGTAAATTTAGTCCGTCAGAGAATGATGTAAGAATGTTAATGAACATTATTTTTTCTGGGCTTTTTCAACGACGACCCTTAACAGACCAGACCTACCTAAGGCAAGCTAAATTTCAACTATACAAGTATCATAAGTTACGTAATGATAAGTCATAGTCACAGCAATCCATCCACTTGTTCATGGATTGAGAACCTTCGTACCATTCAAGCGGGGGAAACTTGAATGCCTATTAAAATTTCTGATTTGGAATTACCCCATGTATGAAGAGTCTTATTCATTCGTCACTTCTTTTCTAAAGTCTCCTGTAAACCAAGTTGCCGCTATAGTTAGGACCCTGAGTGCAGAAACCGAAGTAACGTAATTTTCATTCAACGTATCTACACCTATACCACTGTCTGCACAAACGCGCCACTGGAGAGATTATGGGACCAAACATTTCCATTTGAGCATTTCCTTTGAAATATTTTCTACTTGAAACAGAAAAGAAGAGATGGTTTTTTCATTCATATTCTTAAGGCCGGAAGTCTCAGTAACCGACGTAACGTAATCTTCTATCCAACTGGATAAAACACGTGTCACCTGCAGTGTTCCGCTATCTGACATAAAAGAGCCAATGGCGAAAATATGGGCCCAAAGAGGGTCCATTTGAGCATTCAGTTTTTAACTTTTTTTGCAACCCAAAAGAAAAGATGATTATTTTATACATCCCCTCTAATCTGGACGACGCAAACATAACAATAATAACAGTTCATTTTGTACCAATTTCGGAAAACTCAGCAGGAGAGCCAGTGTCATACTTATGGTACACCAACGGGTGAGAAAGTGGACCTCAAAGTGGAAGTCGACTCGTTAACGCTGGTAGCAGCATATTGCTTTCAAAATGGGTTATTTGTGGAATATTTTTCGCAGATAGGCTTCGACTAAGTTCAGGTATTTGAAGTTGCCACCCAACGGCAGCAACCCACGTAACGTGATGTTTATTCATCGCACAGTTTTAAAGACTTTTTACCCACACTATACCGATTTCTGACACAAACGCGCCACTGGCGACAACATGGGCCCAAAGATGGTCAATTTGAGCATTCCCCTTTCAATAGTTTTATTGCAACAGAAAAGTGGAGATAGTTATATTATATATCCTCTTCAATATGGGGGCCTTAGTTTTAACAGTTCATTTTGTAACAGCTTTGGGAAACTCGGCTGGACGCTCAGTGCACTGTAATGGTCAACAATGCAAAACAAGTAGACCTTGAAGTGAAAGTCGAGAATGATCAAAGCTGTTAAAAATATATTGCTTTTTAAATGCGCTAATTAGGGAATATTATTCGCAAAGGGAACTCGACATCGGGTAGTTCGGACTCCAACGGCAACCAACATAACGTTATATTCATTCAAAGCAGCTTGAAAACACGTTTCACCTACACTATACCGCTATCTGACACAAACGTCCGTGCAAAAGTCACATTAGTGGGGGCCAAAATTGGGATAAAATTTCAGGGAAGTGGTATTAAACTTCCTTACAGTATCTCCACTTTCAGGGGTAGCACTTCCGCCCTTAGAAGACTCTTTACATACATCCTTGAATTGGCTACCGCCAATGTCTGAGGTGTCTGCCAGTGCCTATACATAGCAGGAGTGAAACGTGCGATACTGAAGTTAACGACAACATTTTACATCTGAAGTGAAAATATTAAAAATGATTAGAAAGTAGTAAGAGAATACTAAAGATTAAACGGCAGCCACTGCATATAAGCAGGGGTGGCAATCATGCGGGATTGGAGCATAGTTCTACAATAATTTGGTTTCGTACACGAATGGTATTCACTGTCGTCATCCCTTGACCAAAATTTAGTCAAAACTCTAGTATTGGCTTATGGTTTTGAGTTTAGCTTACGGGACGGAATTCCTTCCTTACTTTGGCAAAAACTGTAAAATGTGCTTATATTTGGGGGAATATGTTTATTCCCAACAGTTGGTCAGCCGTGCACTGGCATCAATACACACAGTCGGGTACATAAAGGCTTTGATCCTAAATATTCCTACAATTGAGTTTTATGCAATTATGTTTAGTTGAGGTGTATAATGTACCCAGGAAAAATCCACCAAAATCCACCCATGGAAAGGGCCGAAATTAGGTAAAATACAAAATGGCGGCTTTTTAAGCCCCCTTTTCCCAATTTATGTCAATAAGGTGTACGCAATGTAAGTTTTATTGGCAAATCTATGCATAAAAATGTTTCTATGACTATCTTGAACTAAATATTTCCAGTTGCCTTTCAAAAAAACACAATGATGACGTCACAATGACGTCAGTGACAACCTTCACTGAAAGTTTGAATGCCTTCGTATAATGGTTTTATTAATAATTGTAGAATAGAGACGCGTAACTTTTACTTTATAAAGGGCTTTTGTAAAATTGAATGATTCTTGTGACATTTTAAGTATTGAAGATTAGAGTGTTCAGAAGTTAAAGACCTCAGGAAAGTATTGTCCAATACCATGTTTTCAGGAAGAAAGGTGCAACCGTCATTTCGTGGTATTTTAAAAGCTGATATGTTTTCACAGAAATTAGATCAATGACTGAAAAATTTGTATGTGGAATAATGTATAGCTATGCAAATACAGTTTGATGTAATTGTTTACTTTTAAATGTAATTTTTTCAGTTTCTATGAGTTTGCTGGTCCTTTACATGAACCTCATAATTTAGCTAACTTTAATATTATCCCAGGTATATAAGAGAGAGGAAGTATAATAACTCAATGCCTCTAATTAGTAAGTGCCGAGGTCTAATACTGGTTGCTTCAAATATTTCAAGGTGACGTCTCATAAGCCTTCAGTCGCCAGCAAAGCGACATGGGAAGGGCAAAGAACGGCTAGAACTGTGGCAAACGTGACCTTTAAAGTTAACCTATTCCTTATGAAACCAAATATTTTAACTATTGAAGTCATAATTATAGCAGTTGATTACCAACTTTGATGAGCAGATACCAAACTATTTGTTTCAACCTTAGTAATTCGACTTGAAATGCGAATATAACTGTTTATTAATTGCATACGTTTTAACTGTTTTAGTCTAAATGTTAACTTTTAATCCCTTGAAGTACACTCGTAGTGTTACTAAATTTTTCAAGCCTTGACTGTTACTTAAATCTCACCATAACTATTTGACTGATAATGTTTACATTTAGAGTCATTATATGGACTTTTTATTCCATTAAGTGACATTTTCATCAGCAAAATGTTGACTTAAAAATCACAATTTTTACTTGTCAAGGCACTTTGTAGCATTTAAAGTCCAGTCAAAACTTTGGCTCTTTTTTTCCAAACAAAATAATATGAGTCAAAGTAATGAAATAAAAACGGCAATTAAAAAGTCAAACTTATGTGACTGAAGTCTTTACAATGAAAAAAGAAGGCAAATACATGTGACCCTAAAAGTTAAAATAATGGAAATAAAGGTCAAGACAATAGGATTTAGGTCAAAATGTTGACTTTAAAGTAAAGTTGGTAGCAATAAGGGTGAGATTTTAGGTTCTAGTCTGTACTCCAAAAGTAGAAGTATGACATTAAATGTCAACTTTATGAGATTTTAGATCAAACTAATGACTATCAAGGCTACAAGTTGGAATTTGAAAGTAAAAATTGTAACAAAACTGCCAAGATATTGAGCGTGTAAGTCAAAATTATGAACGTTATAGGCAAAGTTATGATATTAGAATTAAAAATGTTTTAAAGGTAATACTTGACACCCCCCCCCCCCATGGATGTTACGACGTTTTCAATGATTTCGTTCCCATCTACCTATGCTATCTAATATTGATACCTATGCTGAACTCCAGGTACTTAATCACTGAAAACGTAAAGTACATGATCTTCCCCATACTAGCGACCTTATTAACCTACAGTAGCACTAGCCGGCTATATTATGAAGGCTCTCTGACATTTGGTCTAGGGCCATGTACCGGGATCAGAAATTTAGAGGAAAATCTTTCAGAAGTGACAAATTGCAATTCCAAAAACCGTACATTCACACTTGAGTCAATTATTGCAGGTTTGACCCAAAATTCTGTTAAAGTAGTAGAAAATCACTTCACATTTGAATTTTCAGCTACCTATCTTATTCCTGTAAAATGGTATCAGCCTGCAAAATTACTAAGTACGGCACAGAGAGCTCTCATAATGAGAGTGAATGCGCCGTACTTTTCTGAGGACTAAACTCCTTGAGGTGCTAGGGCTTGAACAATATGCCACTGATATCATCCATCTGTACAAACATTGTTGACCTGTGTTTATATGAAATCTGCAGATGTAGATTACACATGTGTTATGCTGGCCTTGTACATAAGGGACGTGTTATAAAAGTTGAAACTGATTTGAAAGTAATGATCTTAAAACCATATTTCGAGGACCTGCAACTGATGTGCCCTCTTTTTATCAAATTTCATTCTGTATGATAATAGCTCTAGTTTGATAGCAAACACGATAGCTTATATTTTAAATCTTATTTGTTGGTTATCACGTGGTTAAAAATTCAAAAGTGCGAAAGTATAGAGCAGCGCTTCTCAACCGGTGGGCCACAAAACTCTCTCAGGTGGGCCACGAGATCCGCCATAAAAAATAAAAAATAAAAGAAAAAAGAAATAAACTTTTTGTAAGGTGGGCCTAAGAAAAATTCTGAGAGTCAAAGTGGTCCTCGAGTTAAAAAAGGCTGAGAAGCGCTGGTATAGAGCATCCATCATTCCATCATATTCTGAAACTAGATATCTATTTATGTCATTTTCAGTACAAAATTTCGCACTGATAGCCTACTTCACGTTTGTGATTTAACCTCAGCAAGTTTCACCCTACTTAATTAGCCATCGTTTCGTTACTTGCAGTGGCCTACCAATAATGCGGGGATATGCCCCTCAATTGCCCCCTGTCCGTTCCTGCACAAAAATATACAGTTTACATGAGCAATGTGCCAACATACTTCCCCCAATTTTCCTTGCAGACCACGTGGCGTTAGGGTCTAGTTACCAAAACCAGTTCTTGTCATGTATTACCTGCTAAAAGTTATATCCTACTTACCTTGCTACCTACATGCCAAAACATAAGAAGACCAAGTTTACTTCACACATTTTTGTCGGGAAGGCAATGAGGGTCTGATCCTAATTTCAAATATAATAACATTTAGTCAATCGAACATGAGTGGACCAAATTTCTTGTGATCAGAAAATGCGCAATTTTTATGTCCAAGCCTTCAAGACCTGCATATTTACATGTCCACCAAGACATCAGCAGTTTTGCAAGTAACTCATTATAATCAATTTTCTTGAACAGATTTTGATAGACTTTTGATATAATTAGAGAGGGTTTCATTGAGTAAACCATTAAGGGCGCGGAGTGAGGTAAGGATTCGTCGTAAGGAAGTGGAACCAATTTCTTCGAGCTCAGGGAGTTTATTTGACTGACAATGCACTGTTCTCAAGTCTAACGCTGCCAAAACTGATTGAAATCCTTTGCTACATAAATTGGTAGGGTGGGAGCTGGGTGAGTCCGTTTTGTCTCATATCAACCGAGCTAAAGGCGCGAGGCTATCCCAGTAACGTAAAGCTTGGAAGTAGCAAAGAGCGAATCTACCACTATAGCTAAGTATCCAGACTCACAACAACATCACCATCAATTGCACGTAGTAGATTTTGAAATGGCACACTCAAATATTAAACTCCTCTAGGTAAAATACCGTATAATCACCCGATTAATTTAGGACCACTCAGGAGGTGGACTGAAGCCCCAAATAATTTTCAGTAAGAAGATGCTTTGTCTAAAAACGTCAAAAATAGTAGAGTAGATTAAGAAGATGTCAAACTTCAGGAGTTGAAAGGTCCACTCACCAATCTTAGAACGCTCTAGGTGACATATAATGCAGTTGAAGATCTTGACTATAAATGTGACCGCATTGTGTAGGCTTTTTACTTCTAATTTGGTTGTAAATGGATGCAACCAAACTGTTGAGCAGCTCAACCCAGTGTCTTTTAATGTTACATAATACTCGATGCCATGTATTCTACTGTCGATGACAAAGAAATGATCAAAGAATCTTATATGTAGGCTCATAGGCGGAGGAGGTGGGGGCTGGGGCTGCAGTCCCCCACCAAATTTTTCGTGAATATTCAGGCAATATGCTGTGAATTTTTCGGGCACCTACTTAAAGAATGCAATGATGTAGCTAAAGGTAATCAATAGTTCAAAAACTTCCTTGGTAATTCAAATAAAGTTCTGATCTGAATTGCACGAGCACCTATATATTATTAATTTAACCAGAATGTTTTTAATGGTTCAACTTATATTATGATTATCAGTGGTGTTTTTGAGGGGCCATTGGGCCATGCCCAACCCTCACTGATGCTGATTTTTTTTCTACCTAAGATATGTAAATATGTAACAATAAATTTAACTTCAAAGGTAGCATACGTAGCACCAGATTGCATGTAAGCTTTACGAAAAAACGTGTGGCAATTTGTTCCAAATCCTCAGGTTTTCACAAGTGTCTGCCATGGGTAATCACAGGTATTCTGCGTGAAAACCTGTGTTTTCCCTTGACATTGACACAGGTTGGGCAGTTGACACATTTTGTCACAGGTTTGACGCAGGTTTGCCACAGGTTTTACTTGCAAAATGTGTGGTAATTAAAACCAATGTTTAATTCTGAGACAAAACCTGTGGTTTGAGATTATAGGCAGAAAAGGTTTTTCAACCTGTGTCAAATGTGTGTTCATAGCGTTCCAAATACGCAGGTTTTCACCCAAGAAAACCTGTGATTTCTTTTGTTTTTCACGCGTGATCACGCGTGGTTACAGACACAGTTTGACACACCTCTTTTGTAAGGGAAGGACACCTAAGTTTTAAAAAATTTTCAATGGGGAGGGGGTGATGCCGATTTGTTTTTAGTACCTAAAATACGTAAATGTTTTAATACAAATTTTACTTCAAAGGAAGCATGTCTGGCACCAAATTGCATGTTCGAACACCTAATTGTTCAACCATTTTCAAGGGAACCTCTCCCCTTAAACCCCTCCCCCAGGCCGGCGATCACAAAACATAATTCTTGCCCCTCACCCCATGAGAGAAATCCAGGTTACACCGCTGATTATTAACATTATTATTGTAACGACTTTCGCCAAAATTAAACCCAATATGGAAGACGGTATTGTATGTAATCAGTACGCCGTGTGATAATCGGTGTATGCCTATATGTTATATACATTAACATGTCGAAAACGCGCGGTGCGCGCGGAAAGTTGTGGTTATATTTTAGGGCAAGTCGTCACGACCCCCCCCCCCCCACCATTTACTTGGGCTCTTACTCCTATTTGTAGGCTAAAGAGTATTCTAATAAAGTTGTAACTTCACATAATGTGACTGCTTTGCCCATTAATTGTACGTGTGATAGCCTATCAAAAGGGCCTAAGTTAAACTCTACGGGGATAGGTTCATAACTTATACAAATCAAACAGAGATGCTACCACTTAAAATAACTACACTTATTTTTTACAGCTTCATGACAATCAATTGTGTGAAATGGGAACATCCAAATAACCAACAATTAGCAACCCTAAATCAAGTACTGAACAGTCACTGCCATGTTGTATTGAATATTACATGAGAAGTAGTTCTGATTGCAACGTTCTTGAAAACAGACACGCACAAACTAGGGGTGCCAGATGGGAGCAGCGGGCATGGCCCCCATCGGAGAAGGATGACCCAGGAACTATTTTTTTTAATTTTGTCAGAGAGCCTTTATAGGTACGATGACATATGTAATACCTGAAGACATCTACCCCCGCAAAGATTTTGTTCGAATTTGCTCTCATGTATAGCAGATTCCTTACCCCCCCCCCCCCCATTTTTCCAATTTTCAGATTTTCTTTCCCCCAAACTCCAGATTCCTTCAAACGAAACCAAACATTTTCGGCATTCTTCGGGAGCCAAAAAGTTTGCTTTCAATATCTTCCGGCAACCCATCGCCTTTACAAGTCTTTGGATTGTCACACTCCGGCCAGAGAGTTTGAGCCCCGGTCGGGCAAATAGTGGAGCCTTGCACCCCTGGACAAACCTGTTGCAGGACCATACCACAATTTTGCTTCTCTCTTCAGTGCGCTGTGCCACTTGCTAGCTATCTACAGTATAGACATACTTAAGTAAACATACTAGACCCCTGGAAATTGCAGGAGACTTTTTTTTATCTTGCATGAATTCAATAGAAGGCAAAGAACAGTCGTTTTGGATGTTTTTTTTTTTTTTTTGACTAAGATGTAAGATCATATATGAATTATGAAAATTTCAGGTAGTACTGTTGGTCAATTTACTCGTAATACCGTCATGTCAAACAAAATTTGTGTACATCAAAGCTTCCTGCAATCGGCAAAAAGTGTTATTTTAGATGTATTTACCTTTACAATGACGTAAGTAAAAATGGACATTTTGAAAATAACCCATTTAATAAATAAATATCTCGTAAACCGATTTTAGTGGATTTTTGGTATGTTTTCCCCATATCCAAATCTACCAAAAACCATTTGGATGGAAATTTGGTCAATATTTTAACATTATGCACACAGTCATCTAGAATCATAACCAATAAAAGCGCTTCCTGCGGATATGACCACCATTTACCGTTAATACTGAAAATCAAGTATTTAGAGGATACATATGTAGCCCCTTCTGTAAACAACCAACCGTTTGATCCCAGCAGGTTTTTCCGAGGTATATTTTTAGTAACAATGATACCAAAACATACAAAAACAAGTTGCAAGTACACATGTATCAGTCATTCTGTCATCTTAAGAGAAGTGTCACAAAGGTACGGAAACCTTAAGTTGCCGTCAAATTACAAACTTAGTGCATGCATTGTCTTAATATTTTGCAACAAAATGATGATATTTTCACATAATATCGTAACATTTTGCAGTTCAAAGATGAATTACATACTTAGCATATTTTAACACTTCAACATTTCGCAGAAAATTGAAGAATTACCTACTTGTCGGATCTCAACAATTCAAAACTTTGCAGAAAAATGATAAATTACTCACATATTGAAACTCAACAAATTGACATTTTGCAGAAAATTGATAAATTTCCCATTAAGAAGATCTCATCAGTTTTACATTTTGCAACAAAATGATAAATTACCCATTAATTGGCGGAACTCCACAATTCAACAATTTGCAGATAAATGACAAATTACACTAATTATCCAGATCTCAACACTTTATCAATATGCAGAAAAAAATGATGAATATCTCACTTACCAAATGTCATCAATTCATCATTCTGCAGAGAAATATAGAATTACTCACATACCAAATTTCATCATTTCAACATTTTGCAGAAAAATAAGAAATTAAACAATTATCAAATCTCAACAATTTAACAATTTTCAGCAAAATGACGATTGACACATTTACCAGGTGTCAACGATTTAACAATTTGCAGAAAAATTAAAAGTTACCCATTAACAAGATGACATCAATTCAACATTTTGCAGAAAAATGATGAATTACTTATTTATCCGCGTATCTAAACAATTTAACATTTTCCAGAAAATTGATGAATTACCCACTTATTGAAACTAAGCAAATTGACATTTCCCCCCCCCCCAAAAAAATGATGAATTACGCATTTAAATGTTCTCCTCAATTCAACATATTTTTAACAAAATGATAATTTCTTCATTTATCGGAACTCAACATTCAAACATTTTGCATAAAACTGATGAATTACTCATTTAAGAAATCTCAACAATTTAGCAATTTGCTGAAAAATGACAAATTACACATTTTTCAGATGTCAGCAGTTTAACAATTTGCAGAAAAATGGTGAATTACTCACTCATACAAGATATCATCAAATCAACAATTCCCAGAAAAATGACGAATTATGAACTTATCAGAAATTGTTACTTCCACATTTTAAAGGAGTATAGTAAAGTGCGTTTTCATAAAAAGGGATCAATTAAACCCGTTTTCTACCCAAATTTTCTCTTTGACTGTGTGTTAGTGGCAATCCAACCTCTTCAGGTGGCCACATAACATTTGTAGAACAGGACCGTGGAGACCGGAGGGCTCAATTCTTGATAAATTTTCCGAGGTGCTTCGCATGAGCCTTTTATAAATTGATGTCTCGTAAATCAGTGTCGTATCCAGGGGCCCAGCAGGCGATGTCCCCCCCCCCCCCCCATCGAAAATGAGGAAAAATGAAAAAGGGAAAAACGGGAGAAAAGAATTTGAGAGAAAAGAAAAGCGGGCGAGAAAAAAAGGAGAAATTTTAAAATGATCAGAAAGACGTTTTAGCTAAAGACCTCTGTGGAGGGTATGGTGAGGTGAATTGTCGACCGAGTAATGAATCTATTGAAACCATTTTCTGTCGCAAACGTTCCTAAACTATCAAAACTTTTTCAAATCCTTTGCCAACCTGTAAAGCTTTTGGGCGCTCCGCGCGCTACAAACCTTACCTCAGAGTTGTTTTCATTATCAATTTCTTCCCACATTGGAACTTTCGGACTAAGAAGAGCAGCAGTTAAAGTTGAAAGCTGTTTACGAACAAGCAGGTAAAAGACTAACTTTTTGAAAGGCATGTAGATTTGTTGGAAAATTGAAAGTGTCTCGATGCAGAGCATGAATGCAGGATTTGTCATAAAAATTATATTGAATGTAAAATTTCAGCGCGCCTTGTGCGCATGCATTGACCTTATGCATGGACATTACACTGATGTCATTTTGGGTGAAAACAATGCAGCACACGTGCACTAACGGCGTGGATTTCGTCGCACGTGTAGTAGACTTACGCGCGTATACGAATGGTTGACAAATCAGCTGTCTGCATTTATTGGTGTAACTTGCAATGATACTCGCTTTCCACCATCTTCCTCCAAAGAAGGGCGCACTTTCTCCTTTGTGACATCAAATGCATAAGGTCTATTCGTCACTCTTTGCACTCGGTCGCTATAAGATGGTGATTGGTAATGCACTTACGACGAAGAAACATTCTGAAACGCGCTTGTTAGTCTTTCACCCCGTTTGCTATGTATCTTTCACAAAGGTGTAATATTACCCCTTGCATCTGTAGGCCTACTCTCGGCCCCATCCTATACTCCATTGCTGGAAGCTTCAAGCTGTTCGTCTGGATTTTTGTTCAAAATAAAAACACGCTAGTTGTAAAATGTTTGGCGTCATACTTAATAGTACCATTTGGATGTTAGGAAATCATTGTTCCATTTAATTAAACTAATCCAGAGCTTCCACGTGGCCATACACAGGTATCTGCCAGTCTTATAGCTGCCTTTTACAATGCACAATGAAGAAAACGAAAATTTTCGTAATAGTCCAAGAATGTTTCTGTGGACTCCATATACGTATTTTTGTGTAAACTTCCCTCAATCGACAGTAGAGTAGCCACACGGGGGGGGGGGGGGTACTTCAGGTTTCTTGACAACGTATCCTTCTCTTTGACAGCAAACCGGTAATCTCTTGTTTCACCATGAAAAAATTAGAATTCAATAACTTATGGAAACTTTCTTGCCATAAATGATTAGTTCCAAATATATCCCAAAGGTAACACCTGAAAAAAGCATTACGACACTGTTGTGCGCCCCCTTCCATCACCAAACTCTGGCGGTACCACTGGAAAGGAAAGTTTGCTGGAAAACCTTTCTCGTAGGGAGAACGGAATATTGATTTCAGAAGGAGTTTAGAAGATACCACGTAAATAGTGGAGTCACCAAGGGAGCAGGGGGCACGTGCCCCCTAGAAAGCGTTGTGCCCCCGTATGCCCCCAACTGAGATTTGAGATTTTGAAAAATACAGATCTCCTGTAAGTTCTGTAGTCTGAGTATTTAACTACCAGGTTTCAAATGATTTGATTCTTCTCAGCTAGTTAGTTGATTCTTCCCAGGACAAGAAAAGGCAGCAATATGTATTTTTACGAACGACGAAATCACCTATCTTACAAAAACCACGGTGTTCACTGATGTGTCGGAGTTTATAGCATCTGTCCTGTAATTACAACCCTTGCCGCCTCAGCAGGTGTGAATATAATATATGCCATGATAAAGTATAGCGGCAATACGTCCGCCTCGCGGACTCGTTGATTAAAATAGTGAATGGTTTTGTTTCGTACGTGCTGGGGAATGCCTGCCGCTTGCGTTGCAAATTGTAGTGCAAGCTAGGTCCAGTATTTCCAATGACACTGTTCCGTACTTTCTTCGATAAAAGAGAATTCGGATACAGTTTAATAGAGAAATATACGATACAAAATTCTATGGTCACTTTAGCTCCGTATGATTCCAGTCACTCAGTTCGTGGATCATTGGAATTTCACGTTAATTGAAAATTACACAATTGAATGAATATTTGATAATTCATTCTTCAATGCACATGCACGTTTTTCTTTTTCACTTTCACGGGAATTTCTCAATCCATGCGTTTTTTTTTTAAGTTCCTAAAAATTTGTTAATTTTTTAAGTAAACACAAACCTCACTTCAAAAGGTAGCGTATGTGGCACCAGATTGCATGCAAGGACACCTAATTTTACATAAATTTTCCAAAGTACATGCCCCCTCCCCTTAGACCCCTCCCTCAGACCAGTGACACACAACATACAGCGTCCGCCACTATTTAGTTGTGCCCATCCATTGAACTGTTATGCCCCCCCCCCCCGAATAAAAAGTCTGGTGACGCCGCTGCACGTAAAAACAACAAACAAGATACATACTTATCAATTATGACAGTAAAGTCAATTTTCATTTAACGAGATTTCAATATTGAAAATATTAGATAGTGTAGGGACATATTTTGCCCCCTCCCCTGAAAAAAATAAGGCGCTAGATACGCCTCTGGTCTCATTAGTACTGCTGTGCTGCTGCTGTGGGTGGAGAAAACTTAGGTGGCTATTACTCGTTATTTCTACCTATAGGACAGCTTGACTAAATGGCTGTTTCTAAAACTTTCGCTACACCTCTCTCTGTTCACTGTCCCCACCAACTACCACCACGCTCTGCAAACTGACTGACGGTCATTGTATTAAATTTGAAATAATCATAAAAGAAATATTTCATTTGAATTTCAAACCACATCTGGGGGATTTTCTCAAGAAATGGTCCAGAATGGCTACAAAAGCCCAACAAATGTCATTCAATGTCATTTGAAGTTGGAGCTAAAATGTATCATTTTAATGCCTACAACTTCGTAAACACCCCAGAGCAATCATAATTTTGGCCCCTGGACATCCACCCTGGTTCATTTCTTGGTACGCTATGCGCCAACTGGCGATAGCGCTCCGCTTAGAAAATGTCTCGAAAGACCCTTTGAGGAAAGACCGTAGATACCCCGCCACCCCCCCCCTTCCCATACTGAATGGTCTGGCTACATTGCACCAATACCAAAGTCGTATTTTAGGGGCGTTCTGCAAGTGTTACTCGACCCCCTTGAATGGGGGGAGGGTAATACCTGAAGAGATCGGATGGCTGGTACCACATCTGAAGAGGTCGGCTGGCCGCTAAGTTCTGTAACGAACAGTCAACGAAAAATTTGGGTAGAACAATTGGTTTAATTGATTCCTTTTTAAGAAAAGCACTTTATTAAACTCCTTCAAATTGTGGAAATAAAAATTTCTAACAAGTTCGTAATTCGTCATTTTTCTGGAAATTGTTGAATTGATGATATCTGGTATGAGGGAGTTATTCACCATTTGTCTGCAAAATGTTAAATTGCTGACATCTG
Organism: Holothuria leucospilota; assembly: GCA_029531755.1. Taxonomy (NCBI): domain Eukaryota; kingdom Metazoa; phylum Echinodermata; class Holothuroidea; order Aspidochirotida; family Holothuriidae; genus Holothuria; species Holothuria leucospilota. The sequence goes on from CM055961.1 coordinate 19,139,120, forward strand.
GAAAATGTGTAATTTGTCATTTTTCAGTCTGCAAATTGTTAAATTGTTGAGATTTGGTAGGTGAGTAATTCATCATTTTTCTACAAAATGATTAAATGTTGAGTAATTTATCATTTTGTTGAAAAACGTTGGATTAAAGAGATCATTTAAAAGCGCAATTTATCATTTTTCTGCGAAATGTCAATTTGCTTAGTTTCAACAAGTGAGTAATTCATCAGTTTTCTGCAAAACGTTAAATTGTTTAGATACGCGGATAAATAAGTAATTCATCATTTTTCTGCAAAATGTTGAATTGATGACATCTGGTATGTGAGTAATTCTATATTTTTCTGCATATTTATAAATTGTTGGGATCTCGTAAATGTGTAAATCGTCAGTTTTCTGCAAAATGTTGAATTGTGGAGTTCCGCCAATTAATGGGTAATTTATCATTTTTTCGCAAAATGTAAAACTGATGAGATCTTCTTAATGGGAAATTCATCAATTTTCTGCAAAATGTCAATTTGTTGAGTTTCAATATGTGAGTAATTTATCATTTTTCTGCAAAGTTTTGGATTGTTGAGATCCGACAAGTAGGTAATTCTTCAATTTTCTGCGAAATGTTGAAGTGTGAAAATATGCTAGGTATGTAATTCATCATTTAACTGCAAAATGTTACGATATTAACTGAACATTTCATCATTTTGTTGCAAAATGTTAAAATAATACAGGAACTAAGTTTGTAATTTGACGGCACCTTAACGTTTCCGTAAAAAGGCCATTGCATTGTTTACATTTCGTCTCCATGAACTCTGATCCATATAGCACGTTACAAAGGAACTATAATCTAGCTGCATACGTGGCGCAGACAAGAACGGTATTAATTTAGGAAAGTTGACAGAGCGGCTCTTTGTTCTACACGAGTGGATGAGCCGTGGGTTTAAAACACATATAGTTTACATGACCTCTTCCGGCAGACTATTTAGCGACGGTTATGCAAAGATATTTAAATGTCTATTGATGCACTAATTTAAAGAAAATTTACTTTTTTGACCCCTTTCTACCTCTCTTAATAATTGGGTGGAGTTGAGCTTTAAACATCTTGTGGGTGTTCCTTTCCAATTAACCGCTTAAATGCAAGTGTAATATCGCTTTGACTTATTCTAATATACGGAACCAGTCCTATTTTTATGGGATATGATATGAAAGCATTTTAGTGTTCTACTAAATAGTTTGGGATAACTAAATAATAGTCGCAACGCTATTAAGTCACAATTATGAAAAGAGAACACGAATAGTGACTACTTGGGTTGTTGTACAGTGCCAACCTAACATACAATACAAAGTTCGTGTACGTGTCCATGGCCTGACTAGGTTTTAACGTTTGTGCTCGCCCCTACCGAGGAGGATTCAATCGTAAAACAACATCCTTATTCCTTACTCAGAACAAAGAGGCATTTTTTCAAAGTAAGGTATCAAGTGGCAAAAATATCATTTATGTATTTTCCCTCCATTTATTAAAACAATTTTAAAAATTAAATCAATGTAGTACATAATTTCTGTGCATTTCATAATTGTGTTACGTACATAAAGTAAATGAATATATCATTCTGAATTGCTTTACTAGTTTTGTGAATAACGTATTACTACTTCGTGAATACGTTAATAACGACACCTTTTAGTTAACACAACAATTTAAAAAACCACCTTTTCTTATTCTACACTGTCATATCACATGTATATACATGTGGATTTAAATACATTTCGTTTGTGATCAAATAATCTGATTTTCGTCACTCAATAATCCATTTCACGTTTTGAAGGGTTCTTTCAAACCATCAACTGACATCATATTTTAACCTCTTGTGCTGATTAATCTTTTCAATCGTCATTAAAAACTTAACTTTCTGAAAAAATACATAAACTTTTGGCAACTGGCTCTGCCTCTTACACTGGTAAAAGTAATTTTTCATGTTTAAAATAAGATAGTTAAAGGTATGAATAATACCTTTCTCGATTCTAAAAATAGTTTTCTTAGAGTAAAATGTTTCCTAAAGAATCGAAACTCCACATCAAGAATAAAGGCTGATGTGATACTACAGTCCGAAAGGAGGTGTTTAAGGCTTCTATTTCTATTTCACAAAAGGATGTTTCTATTTCTATATATTTCACAAAAGAAGCATTTGTCAAATTCCACTTTCCCCACTTTTGGCATACGAAAGCTTATTTTTGGCGATTGTTTTATGAAGAAAACCCTATTGAAATTACTATAACTCATCATCAGAAACGACCTTTCTGAACATATTAAGAAAAACTCTGCCAACTTTTTGTATCAATATCTATGAATTGTCCTTTCCATTTCTTTACAGCAGTTGGTTCTGTAATTATGCTTTTTAGCTGTAAATGATATATCAATTGGAAAACACGAGGAACATGTAATAATTTCCGTAACAAGTGATCATTATTTTCGAAGTCATCAATCTCGAACCCAGCTATTTTCCAACTTTGGGGAACACCATAAAATTAAACGAAAAAGGTCATTTCGTGCAATGTCTATATGTCGGTTGTGTGTAATGCCAAAATTTCCTCACCACAGCTACAGTGACGAGTGGTCCTGGGGTCGGCTGCGTAACAGCTCACCTCCTTAAGGCATACATAATTCAGCAATCTAACCGTAGTCTGTATGCAAGCTAAATAAGGAAGATTTTCTACGGACTTTGAACGCACTCAGTGAAAGCAGGGGTCCCACTACTACCGCATTATGTAAAGTGTGGTTCCCACAATTAAGATAGACACTAAAACAGCATTGAAGATATTCAGCAATATTCCAAAGATACTTGGAAAGTATAATTGAAGACCACTGTTACAACTTATGTAGCAACGAAACAGTTAATTGGAGATGGGTGGCCAAGAAGTGGCTAGATACGTCCTTTGACACAAGCCGCACCTCTTTGCGGATATTGGGTATGTTTTGGTCAAAGATTGTGGTGAACATGAACTAACCACATTCCTGCCTAATGTTGTTAAAAGTTTCATCTCCCTCCGCCTCTTTGGGGAATCTGCCACACCCCTCTCAGGCAAATCCTGGCATCACCCTGGCTATAAAGGCTATAACAAGCTGTAAGCAAAGGCTAGGGCTTTTGAATTATAACATACGGTGAACAGGTCTTTGGGGCAGATCCAGGATTTTTGTTTGGGGGTGCACTAGAGTCACCCACTGTGAGAGAGTGTCGTCCATCTGAAGGTCTTAGATAAACATGGCGCTATCAATATCAAACCCGTGACGAAGAAAGCAAGAGAGTTGTCTACGATAGAATATTTAAGGATCAATTGTCAATTTAAAAACAAATTTTGGGGGTGCACGTGCACCCACGGCACCCCTTTTGGAGATCCGCCACAGGCTGGCCTCTGAGGTATGGCCTTGGCCTCGGGACTTGCCACTTCGACTCCCACACTGGTAGTTACCAGCTAATTCGGGCTTCAGACGTTCAAGAAATTTATAATACAGTCGTTTAACGTTCAATGTCAGGTTAATAGGTATACTATTTAGATTTGCAAAACAATGTTTCATTAGCGTTCTTCAACTTTCCACTTTAAAGAATCTTTTTGAAATTCCTACTTTTACACCTTATGAAATGACAATCGTGTACATCGTAGACCTTTTAATCATTTTTATGGTACGACTCTGTGAAAACAAAAAACTAAAAATAAAGGCATCATTACCCTAGACGACATCCACTTTATTGTGCAACAGCTTAAAAGTCTACACTGAAAGCAAAAGGCAATTAGTAATAAAAAGAAAAGAAAATCTGAGACATGTGTTTATATTTTGAAGAAGACTCTGCGATTCATTTTAACCGTCTTTAGGGTTTAGGGATTGTATTGTTTATAGCACTGTGGTGAACCTAGTGAAAGTGCCGCAATACAGTTTAGATCAGTTCATAGGAAGTCCAAAGTCGATTTATCAAAGAACATTAGATTTCTTTCTCTTTAAAATATAGAAAAACACGTTTTATTTTTTGCGAGGGATATATTATGATAACAGATATTCTTAGCCCCATTTTCCCCTTCATCGCTTATTGTAAGATGGGTCTCTAGCAATCGTATCCGATGGGTGTATCGCAACACTTTGTACGACTGCGAATATTGCTTCACAGAAACAAACAAGAGAATATTCTTTCCTCTAAAATGATTTGGCATTTTGGCTTTACCCATACATAATTACAAATTTAATAATGGTTTTATTTAAGCGACAACAAATGCTCACTGATTCAAAGAACTCGTTACACAAAATTTAAAAAGTTGAAAATGGAACAAAGAAAAGTTTTTCAAGCATGTCAAGTAAGATTCGATATTCAAAATGTCCGCCTTCTGAATATTTCTGAGACTCATTGTCGGTGGAACAGCAGCAATTTGCGGATCCCAGAAGCATTCTTCTCGCTTCCCAATCCTGGTGGTAGGTGGAAAGTGTTTCTCACGTTGATTATTGCGAAACCATTCTAACTTTCTGTAAATTTTAGAAAACGTTCAATTTGCGATTTCAGATCGATAATGTCTACGGGATGAAAATGGGGGGGGGGTGATCAGTGGCGGATCCAGGATTTGGCAAAAGGGGGTCCCAGGCTATAGTGGTTTGTATAAAAATCTGATCTGGGGGATGGGTCTAAGGAGAGGGGTGCCCCCGGGGGAAGTGCCAGGTATTTGGATAGGGGGGCAAGCATGTGATGAGTAATCACCGTCCTGGGGAGGGGTCTAAGATGTCCCCTCCCCTTTGAGAAATTTTTGTTAATTTAAGGTTGCTCAGATGCAAAATGGTGATGTCTGGATGTATTTTTTGAACTGATCATATATGGCTGGAAAGCGTTCATAATTTAGTGAATTTTAATTTTTGGTTGGGTGAAAGATGCTTTTTTGGGGGTGTCACCTCCCCTTACACCCTCCCCTTTGAGAAATTTTTGTTAATTTAAAATTGCTTAGATGCAAAATGGTGATGCCTTTAGCATATTTTTGAACTGCTCATATATCGCTGGAAAATGTTCATAATTTAATGAATTTTAAATTGTACCCTAAATTCACAGTACATTCCATTAAAATAAATTACAAGGCTTTATAAGACACTAGAGGGTAATATTGCAGCAAGCTTTAGTTAAAAGCTTAATGTTGTCGAAAATATTCCTCTAAATATTAAAGAATTCTGAAATTCCCTTGAAAGTAGAAGCAGTGCTCCCAATGCTGTGGGCCTGGCCGGTAATAGACTGAAGTAAGCAATCCACTAATAGAGCGCTCATGAGTAACACCTTGCAATGCCCAGAGAAAGTTACTGAGGCCAATATAAGGGAAAAATGTTATCAGCTGAAAGTCATTAGCAGGGTTATTAGCATAACGCTTATTTTCTGAGGTAGAAAATAATGAACAAATCTGAGTTTCACCTCGAAACATCTTATAGGCCTGTTTCATTGGAATAGGGCCTTGTCCTTTGTTTTATGAAGTTGAAAAAAACTTCAAAATGTTTTAGAAGGGGGGCCCGGGCCCCCTCGGAACCCCCTAAATCCGCCCCTGGTGATATATAAATATATATATATATATATATATATATATATATATATATATATATATATATATATATATATATAATATGAGCGAAAAGTTTGATGTCCTTTCTCAATCAACTGTATTTATGATCTTTTATTCAGAAAATTTTCGGTGCTCCCAGCACCTTCTTCAGTGTGAGTAATTAACACGAGATCGATGGTGGTGTTTCGGCGTTGAACAACATAGTTTTCTTTGTGTGAAAGATCACATGTTTTTCAAATGTTGATATTTCTGTGTAGTTTGATGCAAAATCCAGAGCCTTGTTGAGGAGGTCAGCAGTTATCGAGGGGCAAAACTCACAGATGTCAAAAGCAATTGACGATTGTTGATGTTTGTTGTGTATTTCCCAACAACATCCCTCTCTATGTGCACGAACAGAGCAACCACCCTCCACTCATCATAAAGAACATCCCAGAAAGCATCAACAGGAGACTATCTAACATTTCATCCGACGAAAACACTTTCAACACCTCAGCACCCATATACCAGGAAGCACTGCACAAAAGTGGCTATGGGAATAATCTAAAGTACAGAACCCAACCGCTTAACACCAGTCAACAAAACAAGGCCACAAAACAAAGACGTGCCAGAAACAAACCTGGTTCAACCCCCCGTTCAGTGACAATGTCACCACCAACATTGGCAAGAAATTCTTCAACCTTTTAGACAGCTGCTTCCCGCCTGGACATAAACTACATACTCTACTCAACAGAAACACGGTAAAACTGAGTTACAGCTGCATGGCAAACATGGACCAAATAATATCAGCGCACAACAAATACATACTGACCAAACAGAATCTGCAACCAGCAACACAAAACAACTGCAATTGCAGAACGCAAAGCCAGTGTCCACTGCAAGGCAACTGCATCACCAACAACATAGTGTACCAAGCCACTGTAACACGCCATGACAATCACAAGGAAGAAACTTACATTGGTCTAACAGAAAACACCTTCAAAACCAGATACAACGCCCACAAGTCTAGCTTCAAACACAAAGACAAGAGAAACGCAACTGCACTCAGTGAACACATCTGGAAGTTAAAGAATTCAAATGTAGAACACTCTGTGAAATGGAACCTTATAAGCAAAGCTCGGGCATACTCCACATCATCAAAAACCTGCAACCTCTGTTTAGAAGAAAAGTTCTTCATCATACTCAAACCTTCCTTAGCAACTTTAAACAAAAGAAACGAACTCATCAGCTCTTGCAGACACAGAAATAAACATCTGCTGTGTAATTATTCCAATAGGTAAGGTACCTTGACTCGACCTAATCATCTGTGCCTGTTTTCAAAAACGAACGCGTTTTCAAAAACAAACACGTCCACAGTACGGTTCAACGGGCACGGCGTATTCAACGTTGTTGACACCATTCTACATCAGGCTTCTGACGAGTAAGGACCTGTTCAAATTGGCCCTTACGAAACAGTTCTGTAAAGCTGTCTTGTAGTGACCAGTTACAACCTTTCAATATTTTAGCTCCCTTTACAGGTTGAGCACTTTACCATTGACTGGTTAACACCTTTTACGATTATACATATACATATATGTATATATAGTGCTTGTAGTCCCTCTTTAAGTTGGTGACAAACTCTACCATTGCTAACAGTATTACCTTTAGCAGAACAGATTATTTATTATGTTGTGTGCTGCACATTTTCTTTTGATTATCAACAGATTGTTACAGCCTAATGTACTTATCAAAAAAACAACAAGATCCACATAACACTAAAGGTGTATGTGGATGATGATTGCTTACTAATTTTAAAAAATGGATCATATACACATATAAGTGCGTTTCGATTTAATTTTAATTCAGAGAGTGTTTTTAATCAGTTAAGAGCATGGGATTCTGCAGAAAAAATAAGTTTATTGTACCTTTCAATCTGTCGAAATCTTGCTTCTGTGGAGTTAATTGAAATTCAAATTCAAATTAATTTATTTTTAAAGCGCTTAATCTGCAAACCGCACATTCTAAAAGGATGTACAGAAGTTTCAACGGCACAATTGAGAATTCCAGCAAAAGCAAAATGAAACGGATAAAATGCATACAACGTATGGGGAATACAAAAATATGAAAACTGGTAAAAAGTAAAACAATTGAAAAAATTAGCTGGACCGAGTAAAATACATGCTATTAAGTGCCAGTAAAAACTATTCATCTGCCAGAACATACACACGTGGTTTATTTTATCTTAAGTATTTAGCCTTTGTGACATTTTAATGTATGTGATTCAATACACACAGAGAGAAAGACAGACAGGGAACAGACAGACAGGCAGGCTGACGTAAAGACAGACAGACAGACGGATAGATGGATGGATGGATGGATGGATGGATGGATAGATGGATGGGATGGATGGATATATGGATGGATGGATGGATGGATGGATGGATGGATGGATGGATGGATGGATGGATGGAAAAATAGATAGACAGTTGTAAATTAATTGACGGACAGACGGATACCACGACAGACAGATAGACATAGGAACAGAGGGACATATAAACAGACAGTTAGACATACAGGCAGATAGACAGACAGACAGACCAAAAGATAGGCAGACAGACAGACAGACAGGCAGACAGACAGACAGACAGGGAGACAGACAGACAGGCAGACAGACAGATAGGCAGACAGACAGACAGGCAGGCAGACAGACAGGCAGACAGACAGACAGACAGACAGGCAGAGGAATTGACAGATAGTGGGGTAATGCATCTTTAGCATTGAGGTCTGCATAACGATCCAGCCTGGCTGTTTGCTGTGGGTAAAATAATTTTCTCCAGTATGCAAATATTGCTGACCAAATAATAATTTGTCTATATTTTACAACATGAGAAATAAGTAATTATCGTTCTTTTAGACATAAATTTTTACCATTCGTGTAGCAATGTCCTAAAATGCACTTTATTAGATAGGTCAAATAATTGATAAATTTCGTTAATGTGAATCGGAGTCAAAAAAGGCTGACTATTATTACATTGCACTTTACTTTTCATTTTGATATCGACATTCACATATATCAACATCGATGAAGAAATAAAAGTCGGCTGACATTTGTTTCCTAATGACAAAACATTTGACTACAGAGGCGTAACATCCATTTGGATACGTTACATAATAATAGATAAAATTAACCCTGTGTAAAAGTTAATCTACAGTAAGGACTGTGACTTAAACGTGCTATGGGTTCAACAAGGGTTCAATTATATATCTAGAGATAAAATGGAATTTAGATTTTGAATCTTCCCTTTTGAGTTTGCATTAAAATAGTTTGTAACAAGCACAAATAAATGAGATGTCCAGACACCTCAAGACATTTACATGTACCACTGAAATTACAAATACTATTTCATGCACTTTATATATATATATATATATATATATATATATATATATTGAAATCATGAAACAGTCTTCTGATGATGTTTTCTTACCACTTTTGTATATACTGTCTTGGAAAGATTCCCCTCTTCATGCTGCAAAATACCCAAGTAAATCTCTTTTCACCATTGAATGTGAAATTACCTAATCTAAAGCTAACCATTTTCAGCAAAATTTCCTTTATTAAAATTAATTGTTTGATGAAAATAATTCCAAGCCTTTAATTCTTAGTAACGCTTAAAAAATTTAAATATTGTAACAAAATTTAAGAGATATGAATCAAGGAAAGTTTTTAAATGCATAATTGTTCGTTTAACTATCTAGCATTCTAAACTCAGCCACTCAACCTTTAGACTTGCAGACACACCACTCCTGCTGTAATTTATTAATTGCATATCCAGGATTATTTTGTAAGTAGACCTTGTACATAATAGGCATGAAATAATTTGTAATGGATGGTCGTTTGGCATTACTTTATCTAAACATATACTAGTACAGTGGTGGAGAAATGCATGTGGAAAATTGTGTTTGTGGGAGGGATAAGGCTTCTTCAAACAGCAGTTGCTATGTGAAAGGGTACATATCAAAGGGCGTATCTCCGTATTGTCTGGACGGGATATTCGTCTAATCTAACAGGATATTCGCCTCTCCATAATATCTCTGTATGATAAACACAAAAGAATTGCCTACCATTGTGCTTGTAAGTAATGCACTCCATGCATCTTCACTAAACTAATTTGAAGTCAGTGAAACTGCAATGGATTCACCAATTGGAGCACTTACTTGCCACGTCCCGTGTGTGATGTTTAGTTTATACCAGGTGTTAAGGCTGTGTGGTAATAACCAAAGGACTGCAAATAAAAGAACGGTACATTATGACATGTGAAGTATGTCGCCAGGTCAAGACATGACAGTCATAACCAAGAATGTGGTAATACGTGTACATATCCATTTTAATACACTTATGGTGAGAATTCTTCGTAAGGTCACATAAAATATTACCGTTGAAATTAAACATTGCACATAAAACTGGAAATGATGAAAAATTTATATATATATATATATATAAATATATACATACATACATACATACATACATACATACATACATACATACATACATACACCCATACTCACCCTCGCCTCCTTAGCGGTACGCGGGAAATGTACCGGTAAGGAATTCGCGGGATTTCCCCACTAGCCTGGCTGACCTCCAACTAACCCAGCAGACGTACGTGTCTGGAGGGCGGGCTGCTCGCCAAGGCAGGCACGTGCAGCCGCGTGAGACTTCTCATTGCAGCGACGGAATTTTCGGGCAGCTACGCCAGTTTCGAGCTCCGCGTGAGCTAGGAAAGACGTGCGAGAGCGGAGCTCTCGCCGGCTGTACCGTGTCCTGTTAAGGACATGTTGCTGAGTGCACCCATAGCCACAGGATCGCTCACACACCGCGGGTGCACCCATATATACATACATACATACATACATATATACATACATACATACATACATACATACATACATACATACATACATACATACATACATACATACATACATACATACATACATACATACATACATACATACATACATACATACATACATACATACATACATACATACATACATACATACATACATACATACATACATACATACATAAATACATACATACATACATACATACATACATACATACATACATACATACATACATACATACATACATACATACATACATACATACATACAAGTATATTTTAAAGGCAATCCTCAAACCTTGTATATTTTTCGGTTCAAGATGTTGTATTCTCTCTTTTTCCATGACTGGGGGCAAAAGACATTTCTCTAGCCTTCGAGGAGAAAAAAGTCGAAATAAGTCGGAAGAAATTACTTAAGATGCGAGCACAGATACACTAACACTCAATTGCAAAGAAAAAGGAAGTTTTCAAGCAAATCTAAATGAAACAAAATGAACTTAGGGAAACAAAGTTAAAGTACTAAGATATGTTAGAAACTCCAGCCAATCGCTTCACAGCGTAAATCGCAATACAATCTCACCTAATAATCTTTAAAGAATTACATAGTGATGAGTATTTAAGGATATCTTCAAAATCCTCCAATGAAATTTGTCTGTCTTGTTCAACGATCGTAAGCTGCTGAAGCGTGTCAAGATTTGGTAATTGCAAATCTTGTCTGATTTTCAAACTCCTTTCAGGTAAGTCTGCGACACAATGCATATTCGTTAACCAAAGATCTTTGATGGCAATCTGGTAAAAGGCAATATGAAGGCCACAATGTAAATTATTGTAATGTATCATAAAATGTGGTACACAAAATCTTTTAGGTTCACACTCCACGATTATCTTTCGCTCGTTTAGCAAGACATTTCAATGTACCTTATAAAGGATTGGCTACTGTTGGCTGTGGGCTAGGGTTACTTTCCCCATGAAAGAATTAAAGCTGGTCAGTTATGTTTGGTCAAAGAAAAGAAGATTAACTGCCTTATAATTATAGTTGGGGTAATAAAGGGAGACAAAAATTTTAAGAAAACGCAGGTAAAAGAGGGAATGCTAATACTGTTCTTCTTTTGATGTAGAGCTTGTACAGTTTAAGTCTGCAACAGAGCAAACAATCTTTTTTTAAAGGAGAGCAGAACACTTTATTCTTCAGGATTAGACTCAGAAGAGGTTAAAACGAACGGTCATGTAGGACTGCCAAAGTAAAGGCTTATGTCAAGTCAAAGGTGATTCTTAATTAGCAGAACCACCCTTATAAACAATATTCATGTGCCCATATCGGAACATAGCGGCTTGAAACGACCATTTGGAAACTGACCATTTTGCTGTGCACCATTCCCTACTTTGCGGTTTATCTTTCTTCCACGCTTGAACGCAGCTTCGTGGGAGGAATGTGGGCTAGTCGATTATTCAGCAGGGGGGATTTTCATTAAATTAGAATGCTTTCTTTTTAGACAAATCGATTTGGGTCTTCTTTAACTCATGCCAACATCCTAGACCCTATGCAAGTTCTAAGATATGATTTAGACAAATTTTACTTCAAGAAGACATACGTAGGCATAGGTCTAACCACTTCATGCAATACGTCTCGCACTATGCCAAGTATGCAGTTCCAGCTCACTTTTGTGTAAATGGACTGCTCCACTACAACACCATTCCTGGGCTTCGGCAACAATAGTTCAAGAATTAAATCTGCCTGTCTTCGGCGAATTCACAGTAAAACGAGTCAAATTTTGTAGATAATGGAAGCATACTTCGTAAGCTCTTGTTCAATGCAAAAAAGACTTGAAATTACAAACAAGGAATGATAAAATAGCGAAGAATTCAACAGGTATCAGTTACTGGCGCGCTCGACGTTTACAGCTGAAAGACCTCTGAGAGCAAGGACGCGATGACGTCATTTTTTAAACAAAGAAAACCATAAGAAACAGACAGGGTGGTTTGGTAGTTTAAGACACTCTGAGAAGTAGTTTTTTTTTTCAATCAAAATCTGCACATTGTTCCGACAAACCAATCAGAATGAAATAAACATTAATGGAAACCGGAGAAGTTGTTCTAAAATATCCATTCTACCCCGAGACAATAGCTGCACTGCATCGAGAGCTGTCGCTGAGTAGTTGAACTCTCCCGACCCATATGTTGATATTCTCACGGTTACGCCACTGAAGTTTTGCGAGTTTTACTTTTTTTCAATAAAAAAGTGCACATTGTTCCTGCTTGCGTTTGCATAAAAAAATAGTCTACTGAAAGGAAAACAAATTTTTCTTTGCATATCTGAACACCCCAGCTCTCTGCAATTTGTATAACTTAAGATATTTGGATTTAACTGAAGACGTTCGAGATTTTCTACACAGATAAGAAGTCGCTGTGGCTCGTCTCAGCTTGAATGGTGGGCATGTTCCGATATGGGATTCAAAGAAAAAGTGGGAGTGAAATGAAGGGAGTTCTTAATTGGTAAATACGTTTTATTTTATTTTGTAATTTTATTTTGTTTTGGTTTCCTTTCGTTTAGTTTAGTTTAGTTTTTTTTTTTTTTTTTTCATTTTGCTTATATATTTTTATTTGATTTGATATTTGTATGTTTTCCTCCATTTAACTAAGTTATCTGTCATTTCTCATACGATAACAATATTAACATCATCATCTACGTTCAACACAAGTTTTTAATCACTGTTTTTGTTTAATATTTCAATACATCATTGTAAATGTTAGGATTCTTTTTTACCTTTCACATTCAGTGCGAAACTAAACTTAATATAAAACATTTCTTCTCTAAATTTTTTTCTTGAAAAACAATAAATAAAGCTCTTAAGATACAAAACCAAAAAACCATAAGGACTATATCCGTGAAAACCAAAGAAATTATCCTCTTTTGAGGAGAAAAACTGCTTTTTTAAAATTCTTTTCTCAACATCTAAAATAAAGTTTGAAACAAAAGTGCAGTCCCAAAATAAATAGTCAATCGTTCTTCATTTGAATAACAAAATGAACAGGATGAAGGCGCTACAATATTTAGGAAGATAGAAAGTTTTTGGAAATACAATCCTATGCAGGAATTTAAACTGAAAGTACTAAAACTTGGGCTCTGTGAACGGCATACTAAAAATACTTGACAGCCAGTCATCGTCGTAAAAGTAATAATTGCTCCACTTCTTTTAAGGAAGTAGCAGCAGCAAAAAACTCCTTGGCGAGGGTAATAAATCACAGAGGGGAATCCTCTTAAGATTCCGAGGTCTGTGTTAAACCCACTGGTATGTGTGGACAGTTTTATTACCCAATTGCTTTCAGATTTGAGTCTTTGAGTGACAGATAGGTAATTAGAACCGAGCAGATTACATCTACAATTAGATTATAAGAATGGTTTGGTTCACTACTGAAATGTTTTGATACTGGATAGATTATTGATTTATCCTGCACAGTTTTCTAATATGGTTAGCACAGCTTCCTTCAAAAAACTGTGGCAAGCCACGGTGTCAAGTGTGTCGGTTCATTGTCACGGACGAAAAATTTACTCCTCCCGGCACTACTTGCAACATCCGTCCCCCTCCCCTGGACTGTGACACTCTTTATTTAGTATATTTATTATGCTACATTTTTTGTGACAAAGGCATCTATTCAATTTCAATTCAATATATTTATTCCAGTATAAATATATAAAATATTTATAAAAAGGAGTAATAAAATAAAATAAGATTAAAAAATACAATGATAAGACAATATATGTACAGAAAGTTAGTTCACATTAAAACCTTAAAAGTCTAAGAGTCTAAAAGTCTACAACAAATCGTTTAATGTTTTGGATTGATTGAAAAGGGCGGCTCTGTAGACAAAGGAATTCTTGAATAAAGTTATTCTGTACTTAGGTAAAATGAATGGATTTCTTAGGTTTTTCTTTGATTGCACACTGAGGCTTTTGAGATAACTATGTAACGGGTGATTATGATCATCATGAATTTTTGTGGCCATTCTTATAAACTCATTTTTGGCAGAGACATTGACAGTCAGCTTGAGATAATTGAAATCTAGATGTAAGATCTTTGCAGAATACTTTAAAAATCTTAAAATTCTATCTTTGTCCTTTCGTAAAATAAAATGATACCAAACTGGCACTGCATAAATTAGATGCAGTTTATGTCGGTCCGACCGGCAACAAATTTCAGCTGAGGTTTAATAACCACAAGGAAACGGGGAAGAATAAATCAACAAGCTAACCTGTATCAAACATTTAACCACTCCTCATCTAGTTTAAATGTATTCTACTCAGTTCTAATTAAGCATTTTATAGCTGAAGAAAACTGATACGTTTTAAGCAGCAGGACAACGAATTACTGCCCTTCCATTATCATCTGTTGTCATTGCCTACTTAGCACGAAGTACGGCATATTCCTTGTTTAGTCATATGGTTGGTAAGCCTCAAAGAGGAGAGGCGCAAACAGAGCCTGCACCGCAGGGTACTATCTGCATCTTTCGGATTGCCCGTGTGCAAACACTAGCGACATTGCAAACAATGCATGGCTTTGTGTAGGTTTGGATAGTCCTAGTCCTGCTGGGTGCATTTGTACCCATTTGCACCCATTTGTGGTGTGGGTGCATTTACATTCGGATTCATGTTCAGACTGAGATTCATACTCTGGCCACACTCTTGGACAGATAGAAAAGGAGAAGGACAGTTTTGGAAAGTAGTTTTACTCATGGTTGTTCGCAGGCCGACGCCCTAAAGGTATACAACTTATGTAAAAAGGTGCCTCAAGTTAAAGTTTGCAACTACCGTTATTATGTTAAGCCATCTCTACTGTTTGCTTTATAACTCCTGCTACGGTATTTTCAACATGCACCAAGTTTTAAATCATCAGAGTTGTTCTAATCTATTGTGAATACATCGTTTGGAGCTTCTACAGCGGTTTTATTAGTCGTCTATGTTTTCTCCTCGAAATTCGCGAGTAACCAGTTAAAATACGTCACGATCGGCCAATGATACTGACATACCCGCGACTCTCGTTTGGAAATCTCAAAACTCCCACCGTTATAACTAGTGGCAGAGGTGAGATCAACCACTGAACGATAAGGGAGTTTTCAGTAAATGTTGCCCCTTTTGCCCCTCCACACAAAATGTTAAGCTACTGCACTGCTTCTTAGAATTAGTCACGATACATCACATTTCTAATTATGTTACATTTTCACATTTAATCTAAACGTGATTTACCTCGTTATTGGCTGCGATTGTTAGCAGTTGCACAGTAGACCTCTGCAGTAACCTGCTGTCGTGTGAATCTATATTTACTCGACCAAAGCATAAGTTCCTCACTGTTTCTGTAAAGTGGTCCTCCTTACCACGCTGTTCTAAAATGCATAAAATCGCGAACTGCTCGCCGTCTTTAATTTTTTTAACATATCTCATTATCATGGCAGCCGCTTTTTCACAGAGGCCACATGCAATACGATAAACATACTGAAGATCAGAGAGATCAATACTCTGTAACTGTTTTTCAAGCTCATTATAACTCCCTTGCGAAGCTAGTAGTGAGAGATGATGTGACGCGTACCATTCACAGAACAGTTTGTGGTAAAACCGTACCTTGGTGATAGTTTGTAATGTACCCATAGGAGCTTCGTCCTCAACGAAGATACCACTGCTGCAATGACGGTCATAGTTGGTTTGTCCAAGATATCGACACATCTCTCCCCTTTCCCATGATATTTGACCTGCTTTCAAACCTTCAAATGCCATTTTGTCCAGTTTGTTATGGTTGTATTCAAATGAAGCATTTTCAAAAAGGTTTCCTTCATTCTTGTATTGCATATGGTGATAAATACATTTCATAATATTTTGAAATATATTTGTGACACTCTGTATTTGAGACCCCGTGCCAAATCCTTGTTTCTTCACCATGTGTGAAAAGAGGACGAAAAATAGGGGTACTTGACAAAGATCGGCTAGGAAAGGGTGAGTGGTAATAATCTTTTCAATCTCATTGGCTTCATTCGATGAATGTGTGATTGTCTGTCTTATGTATTCACTTCGAGCTTTTCTGTCAAATCCCAGTAAACGATACTTCTCAGCTTCAGTTGAATATTCTCTTTTTACACACGATGAACGAGTGTTTAAAATAACCAGGCAGTTTTGAAGCATATTGCAATTCATTATTTTCTCGAGTAAGGCATATGCAACATTTCTACTACTGGGGAAATTGTCGAAGCCATCTAAGAGTACAACTGTTGAATACTTTTCCAATATCTGCTCTAGAACTTTTTCCGACAGCTTCGAGTCAGGGGGTAGAAAAAGCTTTTTAATGGCGCCATAAAAGGTATTAACATTTTCATTTAATCTTCTAGACCTAATCAAGATTAATATTTCCACATTTACCAATGGTGATAATGGATTTAAGTCACACCAGTCCTTAGTTAGCTGAACACAGAGAGTAGATTTTCCGTAGCCAGGTTCCCCTTCTATAATAGCTCGTTTAATTGAAGAATGTCCAACTTTCAGAATTTCATGGTATCCTTTAACTTTTTCCCAAGTTTCCGACCCTTGTAACCCCCTTCGCATATGTTCGATTCCAGTGTCCACAAAACATTCCTCTATAGAGTACCACTTGTTGTGTTGGTAAGGTATTGGTTGGACTTTTCTGTGAGAGTTTTTGTAATAACTTATAAGAAGATCCCGAAGTTTATCTTTTTCTGTAGGGAAAATATAGAACACGAGGGGAAAAAGAGAATAAGAATGCAACGATATAAAAATTAAACACATTCGATTAAAAGATAATTCCATCATTTTCAAATATTTTTAAGTTGACGAACTGTTAACAGTCAGTAATAAAGTTTATCTGAAACCTTTATTACATCTTATTTTGGCCCATTAAAAAAGGGTCTACGCTCGAATCAAGTTTTGAAATGTGAGAAGAGCACTTATTCAAAGCATTGTGGTTAAATTTGCATGGTATTCCGTTGTGAGGTTTTCAGGATATTAGCTGTTAAAGTGGATGTCAGAGGTCATTTGAGGTCATCAGAGGTCAAAAACCGAAAAAATTGAAAAGCACGACAATACAAGACAAGGATGATAGATCGTTATGCATACTCGACAGAAAGATGTGTTACTTTAAGAGAAAAGGAACCCCATGGACCTTTTGGAGGTGAAAGGTCATATGAGGTCAATAGAGGTAAAGCTTTGGCGACCTCCTTAACTAAATACACAATGGGCGGTACGTCTTAACTGAGTCCGACGTTTCGTTATTAACGAAAAGTTAGGTCTAAATTTTCTACCATTTCAAAGAAAACGTAATATCGAAAAACATTTACTTTTTCCCCAAAGTAACTATTACAGAAATAATCCTTATTTTAATTACCTTATTATGAACACGTGAAAAGGATGTTGTGACTATAGAATGATCAGAAATACTTTAATCTGAACGAGTGCATTGATGGCGTAGCGGATAACACCTAAGTTCCTCACGCACACGGTCCGGGTTCGAATCCTCTTTGAGACACTTTTTTTTAATAATCCCCCAACCCTTCAGGAAGGAATTACAAAAGCCTTTAGGCTTTCTGGTTATGTCTTCTGTCCAGCCAAGAGGATCTACCGTAGATCATCTGTGCCTACTACCGCAACAAATGCTTATCACTCTAGAATCAATAAATACCTACACCACTTTTTGATTTTCCCTGAAATTACTTTCCATCAGGAGGAATAAAGATCCCGCCTAACGGTTTGCGTAGATCAAATGTCTCCTTTACTTTTGCAGACCACTAAAGAGTTACTCCTCAAATTTATGTGAATAGACACTAAGTTATTTACTTTTGAAAGGATTGACTATTATTTGACTATTATAATACAAACTTCTAAAAATGTTTAAGAGAAAAAATTTCTGAAAATCAGGTGTTACCTGTCAAAAGTTGAGAT